>VXBL01010263.1:371029-393802 GCA_013400195.1 Aramus guarauna
TTTTTTTTTTTTTGCAATGCACCACGGGCTGAACGCCTGTGAGAGAAATGGCATCTCCAGAGAGTGCTGCGCACGCAGGGCTGCTCCTGGGGCTGGGGCTGGCTGCAGGCAGGCAGAGCCGCAGTAGCGCCAGGGAGGGAGAGGATCGCCGGGAGAGAAAAGGAAAGTAACGGAGAAGGGGAAGAGGAACTAAGAATGGCAGACATTGGGTTTTGTAAACAGACCCCCAGCCTGAGCTTTGCTCCTGGCCGGGACGCTGGAGCACCCCAGCTCCTCCTGCCCCAAATCCGTCTGCGGGAGAGGTCTGACCCCTTCTGCAAGGGGGGTGAGAGGCCACGCTGTTCCCGATTCCCCGTATCCAGAGGCATCGCCGCGTGACGCTGCCAAAGCCCGATTCCTCCGTGGAGAACATTGCGGAGCAGGCTTTTACTCCTTCTTCTGCAAAGATGTAAAAAAAGAAACACAACAAAAGCTGATTGAAAGAAGCTCCCTAATCCCCTGCTGGCACTTGAAATATATCCAAGCTGGCAAAAGCATTCCAGAAAAAAGCGAATATGTATTTTCCAAAAAAATAATCAGTACAGCATTAAGCCTATGCCTTGTTACTCATGTCAACACGGTCCTCTGCTCTGAAGGACCACGAGGGAGGAGGGAGGGCTTCCAGCTGCAGCGGCCGCCTGTCATGCGGAGCCAGGGAGGCTGGCAGAGAGAGGGGGAGCAGCGGAGGGGAAGGGAGGAAAGCACTGGAATAGGATGGTGGGCGAGGACCGGCAGCGTCGCACCCGCGGAGGTGAACACTGCCTGGTCACGGCCACGGAGAGGTTTGACCGTGGTGCTGGAGATGTTGCAGCTATTTCCATTCTTGACCGCAGACGGGCGCTGATGCCATCCCCATCGCTTTGTGGGGCTCGAGGTGCTCCCCAGTACCAGCAGAGTGTTTCTGGGGAGGATCCACCTTATATTCCCCATGTGTATCACGCAGGATTACACACAAGGGAGCAATTTCGCTCTTTCGTGGCATTTTCCATCATAGCCGAGCCTCACAGATGCCCAGGCTAGCAAGATGCTCACAGATTTTCTTATCCCTTCTGGCGCATCCCCACCGAAGCGAGGAAGTCTGCCTCATCCTCACAAGTGTCATAAACGCCGGGCGCGTTTTTCCCATTGTTGCTGATTTTCCTTGTCAATACTACGGGATGCCATGGTTACAGAGATGTAGGACTAATCCAGCTACAGCAGGTTATGGGCTTTTTGATTTTGACATTCTTTGATGCTATATTTGTGCCAGAAGAATAAATAATAAATACACACAACAGCATCAAAGATTTTTTCCGGGCCCCCAGCCTATTTCTGCCTCTCCTTGTTAAGCCGTTATAAAGATATTTCTCTGCCAGCCTCTTGTTTTACAGGCTATCTTCTCATCTGATGCTGCACCTGAGGTCCCATTTATCCACTCTCTCTGAAAGGAGCAGTTAATAAAAGAAAGTTCCTGTTAATAGCCCCGAGAACAGCTTTCCCTGGAACGGCAATGCTCACACCCAACCCACCAGATTCCTGATCCTTCCCCTCCCCATCTCTCCCTTTCCCTCTTCTCCCTCCTCCTCCCGTCCTCACCTCACCAAAGGGTTGGGGAACTTTCTTGGCACTGTCGTAAGAAAAATACAGGAGGATTTTTCTCTGCAGCAACCTGAAACAATGCATAAGCAAATCTGTTGGTGCGTGAAGTGCCTCAGCTCCAGTGAGGAGGAACTCGCTGGGGGTTAGCGTCCGTGACCCCGCTGGCCGAAGGAAGAGCTCCTCCGACCCTCTTACAAGCACCCGAGTCTTGATTTTGCTGGAGATACAGCAGCACGGGAGAGATTTCCCTACAAATCTGTCTTTCATCCGCTCTGAACTCTGGGGTTCCTTCTCGGCAGCTGCCGACACCTTGGCCAGCCGCTTCTCCGGCTCAGCCCCATCAGGTGCCGCTTCCAGTCCCAGCAGGACCCCGACCGAGCGCTGCTCCTCCCTGAAATCGTGGTCCTCCCTGCAGCGGAGGGTTCACGGGCAGCTGGAAGTTAAGAGGAAGGGAAGCTAAACAAAGGTCGTAGTAATAACAAGTCACGGGCAAAACCTAAAACGACCGCAGGTTTGCACGCTTCCATTTGCACACTGCCATTGCCTCTTTTTATAGAGGTTCCCCAGAAAATATCGACGTGCGGTAGAGAAATCTGGGTAAAGCAAAGCACTGCCATCTTTTTGGAGGTCCCTCTTTGCGGAATACTTCTTTAAAGAAATAAGGGAAACTTGCTTAAGTCTGCAGAAGAAACTCGATTCCCAAAGAGCCCTCGCTGCCCCATTAATTAATATTTAACCAATTGCCGGAACAGCTCTTAAACCACAGTGCCAGCATGTCGTCTTGCCCTAAAGGTGTTGGACTTCATGTACCACGTTTTGCTCCCGTTAAATCCAAGTCAAACCTAAGGAAAACCCCTTTGCCCGCACTCAGCAGTGGTCATCTTGTAAGACGTTTGGTGAAAGAGTACAAGGCTGAAAACCAGAAAATTTGAGGTGGTGAGAATCCAAATTAAAACTTCAAATAATCAGTGAATGAAGGACTCCTGATAAGCAAGTTCTTGTTCTATTTGTTACTAGACCTGGATAGAGAGGTTTGATGAATGGGGAGTTTGCTAAAAAAACCCCATAGTCTAAAAGAAACTAAAAACATTTGTAAAATCAGGTCAACATCTACAGGTAGTCATGGCCAAGAGGAAATTATGTGAAAATTTGGATAATTTCTCAAAAAGGTTTTTCACTCCTGAAAGGCCAAACTGGATTGTTTTCATTCAGTTTTCCAACTTTTCATTCGGAAACAAAATTTTCATTTCAAAATTGACCTACATTTAAAATAATAATACTGCAGCCCTGAATATCTCAAAACGAACCAAAATATTTGGTAGACCTCAAAGAAAGTGCTTTGGCTGGATGTGAAATTAAATTTTTCGGAGGATTTTTGGGTCTATGGAAGAATGCAGGGGAACGCGTTTGGTCCAAACTGATCTTTTACACCACCTAATTTCTCGGTTCTGCTGCCAAGTGGAAAATCCAGTGTTGTTTGGCTGCTGCGATACCTGCTGTCACACCAGCAATGCAAGAAATAATTTTGAGACACCCTGCCAGGCTTGGGCTACGGCCAGCAGACCCACCGACTGCTGTGTTAGTGGAGAGCAGTACGAAATCCCTACCCAGACATCCCGATTATGGGTTACCGAGAAGAAAAGAGGCAACGCGGAGCCGAAATTTAGCAGGAGTGGGGTGAGGTGGGGGGATTTTTCCACTCCACTTTGTCCTCTAAGTATGTATCTTCAACACAGATCACCAAGTAAAATAAAATGAAACGAGGGTCTTTCTGAATGAAATACCATTTCTGCCTTCAGGGACAGATGACTGTAACCCACAGACTTAGTCCTTCGTCGTACGAGGCACTGATAAATCTGCCTGATTAATTGCAGAGTGGAGATTAGCACCCACCGTTCAGCATCAAGCTCTGAGCATTAAACTAATTGCTAGGTTCCAGCGCTGCACGGCTTCCCAGCAGGAAGGCGCTGCCCTATAAATCATCATACACGAGCGGCATTTAGCCAGAGATGTTAAAAAAAAATAATAAAAATCCGGCTTTGTCCTGGGAATACTCCCACCGTAGGGGCTGGTTTCCCTTTCTGTTCCAAAGACGAAGCCCGTTTCCCCCCGTTGCGGTGGAAAAGCTGGGAACGGAGCCGTGTCCCCTCTGCCCTGCCACCCTTACGCAGTTGTCCGGCAGGATGTTGGTGTGGAAAATCTTAAAGACATTTGAAGAGCGGAAGATGTGCAGGCTAAAGCCGTCGGGAATTCCCTAAACCTGGAGCAGGTTCCCTGAGTAGCGCCATCAATCCCGCTCAGCCATCCGGTTTGCCGTGGATGTAAAAGAGCCATTTATTTTACAAGCGCCCGGAGCCGATGCAGTTTCCCCCCCGCTCTCCCACTGGGGGATATCGGGCATTTCCCCGCCGTTTACTGCGACACCAACCCCTCCAGTGCCGTTACGTTTTAGGGACTTTTACCCAGCAGAGAGGATTTTACAGAGAAAAGAAGGGCAGTAGGCTGCAAGATTTTGTTCTCTTGTCTTTACGTGTTTGCAGCCTCCTCCTCAGCACTTCCCTGCAGAGCATGAAGCCATGCGGCTAATGTCCCCCATCTGTGACTCTCTCTCGCATCCCCTCCCTGGTGGGCAGCGTTCCCTGTGCCTGCACGGCCCGAAAATCGTCAGCAAGGGATGACGCTTGGCTTTGCTGGTCCCCTATCCAGCCCTCTTGCTTGTGGAACAGAGGACCCATCAAAGCATCCTGCCCTCGGAGGGATGCTGGGGGGGTTTGCAGTGGCTCTCGGTCCCCCAGGGATGCCATCTTCTTGAATTAGAAGTGGCTGGGACAGAGAGTGATGTTTTCTCACCTTCCACTGCAGCTAGTGGGTCAGGACCTGTTTTGAGACCATTTAACACATGCTTTCCGGCTTTCCCGTCCTTGCTTGGAAAAATCAGGTGAGCTATCCACCGTGTTTGTCTCTTCTGTGCTCCTCAAGAACAGGGGAGAGCCTTAAGATTTTGTAGAACAAAGCAAATTTGGGAAATTACTTGCCCTTCAGCAGCATCCCTCTTGCAGGTAGAGTTCTGTGTTGTTGGGTAGTGGGGTTTTTCTACCCGCTATTTCCTACAGGACGTAAGGCTGTAGGAACTCTTACAATGGTGGTGGCCAACTGGCAGCCCGAGGGCTTACTCTAGTCCATGTGTTATCCAGCCCCTGGATTGCCAGATAGTCAGTAGTCCAAGCAGACAGAGAATGTTATTGTACGTGTATTGCAGGAAGGGAAAAGAAGTTTATACCCACATAAGAGCTAGCACATTTTATTTGCTCAGCTGCAGTATCATAGAGAATGGGTGGGAATACAAGTAGCACCAAACACAAAGCAACTGGCCCGCTTTAGAGCCGGAATAATCTCTAACATCAGTCCTGCTCAACGTCTCCCCAAATAGGGAGCAGCAGACGGAAAACACAGCAGTAACGAGGTTTCACGATAGAGATCCTGGACCAAGTACCAGACAGACAGAAGTTTTTTGGCCAAGACAGTCAGAGGTGATGGGACCATCTTGGCTCCAGAAGGCTATGAAAACCAGGGCTTTACTAATTGCCAGACAGCACGGCCTCAGGAGGAGAGATCTGCACGTCACCGCGGCTGTCGGGTTATGTTTTCTGTACAAAACAGCCCGTCTGCCCGCGGACAGGCAGCAGCCCTTTGGCGTTGTACCCAAGTCAACCAACCTTTTGTGAGCTGTTTTACATGAGCAGGGTAGAAGATGGCCAGCGTGACACCGGGGAAAGCCAACC
The DNA here is from genome assembly GCA_013400195.1 of Aramus guarauna. Classification (NCBI taxonomy): domain Eukaryota; kingdom Metazoa; phylum Chordata; class Aves; order Gruiformes; family Aramidae; genus Aramus; species Aramus guarauna. The sequence continues at coordinate 376,429 of VXBL01010263.1, forward strand.
ATCTCTAACTTAATTTGTTAGGCTTAGCTTTGCTGTGTGATGCAAATCGCTAGAGAGCACTACGCTGAGCTTTGCAAGGGTGTAAACCCCCGTTTCCCAGGCCACTGGGGTCTGTGTCAGGAGCTTTCCAGACCCGACGTCGACCAACGAGTGCACACAGAGGGGATGTCGTTTGGGTGCCCACCTTGTGGTGTTCTCTAAAGGGATAGATTTGAATGAGCCACTGGATGGTTTTTACTCGCTCAGCCCCTTCCAGGGTCGCTCAGATTCCATGCCCAGCAAGCCCAATGGCAAGCAGAGGTTGGAGGCCTCGGCTAAACGCTCTGAAGGTGGATGGAAGAGCGGAGGAGGAGGGGAGAATGTTGTCTCTGGTGCAATGCACAGCAGCTGCTTCATGCCAGATTTCCACAGATTGAGAGGTCAGCTCTGAAACACAGATGTGTGAGAAAGAGAGGGTGAGTGGCGGGGGAGAGTCATACGTGTAGCTATTTATTCAGCATCTACAAAAACTCCTGTGGACTTGGAGCTGGGCCCTGGATGTCTCTGGAAGAGGCGTACTCACCAGCTCTGCTTTGTTTCGAGAATTCATTCGGGCTGCAAATGCCGTGAAAATAACCAGCTTTTGCCGTGATGCAGCCACACTTCAGCTGGGAAGCAGGGTCCAGATCTCTGAGATGCTCTTTAAGGAGGAGGAGGAGGAGGTTTTCAGTGTATGAGCCATGTTCTGCCCCCAAGTCACAGGACCTTGTTTCTCACTGGAAACAGAGGCACCCACCACCCTGCCCTGAGGTCAGGATCTGGATCCCGCAAGCAGGTCCCCCTCCAGGGATGTCCTTTGTGGGTGCTGGATGCTTTCAGGACATCCGTTTCCCCCCCCGGTTCCCAGCCAGTGATGGCCACTACTCTATCCAGCCGTGCACTGGGTTATACAAGATTGGCTTGCTGATAATTACTACTGTGCCTCTGATTTGTCTTGCACCGCCAGCAAAACGCGATGCTCGTCTTTTCGCCCCACCGCACGAATTTTCTGAAACGCTCTGAGGCGCAGCTTGGAGCGCAACCCGCCACCAAAGGAACTTGCCCCAGCACTAACCTTTGAGATAGGCTGAGTGACGAGTATGATTAATCGGAGTAAATAACAGCAAAAATGATATTTACTGGGATTTAGTTCACCAAAAGGAAAGCACGGTACAATAAAGAGTCTCCTAGTTAGTGTCTAGGCAACTTTGAAGAATTGGAGCCCGGAGTTACCCCGGGATGGTCGGAGAGGTGGGAGCCTGAGCCCCACTGCGGTGCAGGTCCAGGGCGGACAGGGCAGAGCAGCTCTGCTGGCACCTCCGCGGGCGCAGGTCATGGCTGGTGGCGAGGGACAAAGAAGTCGGGGTGGTCTGTATCGACACGCTGAGAAATAGCTTGCTTGCAGAGACAAACCTGACTGCCAGAGAGCACCTCTCCCTTCCAGCAAGGTAACAAACCGATCGGGCTCTGTGGCTGTTGCAAAGTCACAAGTTTGCTTGCTGGGCACAGCCTGTGTGCTCGGTGACAGTGACATATGGGAGACAATTAAATAACTGCGGGTATGTCCAGGTTAGTGAGAAAACAGATCCCCTTACGAGCGGGATTTATTCCGTGGCTCTGGTGCAGAGGTAGCCACACAACGCTGACTTCCCGCTGAGTTTACAAGCGTCTCGTTCGCTGCTGCCTGTGGATTTCACTGTTGGGTAAAAGCCCACCCTGCCCCGGCCCTGAGAGCCCTCCCCATTCCCAACTGCCACGGAGGGTTGGTTTTTAACAAAGGGTCCTTCGGTCTTACAGTTTGACGGCTGAAGCCTGGAGGTGCAGCTCGCCATCCCGGGGTTTCTGAGCTCAGCTCTTTCCCCAAGCCGAGCCCAGGCAGCCCGCTCCAGACCTGCCGCTGGAGACGGACACGTTCAGCGCTCGGAGCGGCACAGAGGCAATCGCCTCGGGGCTTTGGGGCTGACCTGCCGGGGAACAGGCAAGTCCTTGGGAAGTGGCAGCGGGACGCACGGGAAAGCTGCGGGGATGGACTGGGATGCTCCCGCGGGATGAGAACCAGGCTGGAGGAGACCTGCCCAACTCCTCGCCCTCCTCCCCGCCGGCTCCTACCGGGGAACGGCATTCGGAGCAGCTGGGGAACGGCAGAGGCAGCCGTGGAGGAAGCAGCCCTGCACCATTTTGTGGCTCCTTCCAGCAATCCCAGGGGCAGAGCGCTGCCTATTTTTAGTCCCCGAGGTAGCTGAAATACCACCGTGATATTCATTAACGAAACCCCCGTCGGATGGGAACTGCGAGGCGGGGGGGAGGTGAGGCGGCTGCTTGGTCTGTTTTGTTTTGCTTTATTTAATTGCTGGCTTCAGTGCAGAGGCAGAGCGTGGCGGGAGGCTCGGCTCCTCTCACCTCGGGAAAAGCGGGAGCGCCAGACCCGGGGGAGGCGGGAAGGGAAAAGTCAATCAGGCAGTATTTAAAAATCTACCTGCTGGGCCCAGGGGGGGCTGGAGATTTTAATGTCATTCCCAGCTTGAGGTGCAGCCTGGAGAGTGAGAAAAGAAAGGGGTATCTTCTCTTCTTGGAGCCTTAATTGCTCGTTAAATCATCTCACAAATGCCTGAACTCCTGGATGGCCCCATGCTCCTTGACGGAGGGGCTTCATCCTTGGCAGGGGGGAGGAGTACTTTTAAAAATCCTCCTTTCGCCTGCTTTTTTCTGTGCCTATAAAATTGAGAGTTCAATGGTTCACTCTGCAAAATAAAACAAAGTCTGGAATATTTTTATTACCATTCAGCAGGAGCGATAAACTTCCCTACCAGCCGTTCCCCTGCTCCAGCCTGTGTCTCTGGGTCTGCCCCGCAGGCAGCTGCCCGCACTGCAGGCAGGGAACCTCTCCCATCCCCAACAAGGGACCTCCCGTGACTGCAGAGGAGCATGGCCCAAAAGAATCCCCTGCCCTACGAGCTCGGCAGACCTGATAACCACCGCCAGAGATGCCCACCCCCGTTCTGCCCCGTCATCGCTCTTCGTCTCTTCTGCTCAAACCCTCTTGCGTTGGGTCTTAAATCACAAGGGACTGCCACAAGTCTCGGTAGCGGAACAAGTGAGGCAGCTATTTCCCAGCACAGAAAACGTGACGGCCGTGCCGTTCCCTCTGATGCTTTGCAGAAAGCAACCTGCAGTTAAATCCGCAAAGCTCAGAAGCAGCCCAGGCTCTGCCCATGACAGCTGGAGAGCTTCAAATGGGCTTTGCCATCACAGGCAGATGGACAGATCTGTGACTTATACCTATAATCCTCCCCCAGCAGACAAGATAACATACGAAAGGCCTCCTTCCTACCTGACTGAAGGCACGGATGCTTTTTCTGCACCACCCGTGCACAAGTAACAGGGCCATGCCAGACCGCAGCCCCGAGCGGAGTGGCCATCAGCAGGTTTTGTGCTAGAGTCCATGAAGAGAGCAGAATTGCCGCTCCAGCAGGGCCGGCAAACCATACTGATGATTTATGAATATTCACTGAGCTCGCAAAGCGCTCCGGGGCAGAAAACAAGGTTTTGAAATTAACTGAACTCTTCAAGGTTCTTCATTTGTCTTGGCTTTGAGGTGTGAGTCACCCATACTATTTCTCCAAAACGAGCAGAGTCTGTACAGAGGGCTGGAAGGATTCCTGGGCACTAAAATAGGAAGTTAAACATTCTGCGAGAAAGACTTTATGGTCATAAAGTCTTCAAAGCATAGAGACTCCACCCCATTAAGTTTTATGGGATGGTGTCTCCATATAGTACTGAACTTCTTCAGCCCGTAAAGACTGGATGTTCAGGGCACTGGAGTCTCTTTCGCTGAGCGTTGAAATCTCCTGCCCACCCAACTGCAGGCGGCTTATGGGTCATGAGATGGGTCATGAGGGGTTGTTTGTCCATGGGTCAGCGACAGCAAAGCACAGGCACTGCCTGCAGTCCCCTTTGCGAGACTCGTGTTTGTGCTCAGCCTTTGATGATTTAGACCAAACGCCCTGGAAGGGCGAAGATTTCCACCTGCGTTTCTCCAACCATGGGTTCGATCTAGTAGACAAGAGAAAAGGTCATAAAACAAGGAGGTTGTCTTCACTAGTTTGCTGTAAGCACACAAAAGGAATAAGAGGTCCTCTTTTCCAATTAATTATAACTATAATAATTGGGTTTGTTTTGGTGGGTAGAAATATGAGATTTTTTTCAAAATTTTCAAAGCAACGAAAGAAAAACTCTGCAGATTAGGGTTTCAGGAGTCTGGGGGGCGTGTGGGAGATCCACTTACCGCAAAGCAGGCAGAGGGGGGGTCTTAAATTTGGGTAATTTGGGTGTCCTACGTCGCAAATGAGTGAAGCATCAGTTGCTGTGGACTATTACAGTAGGGCTGAACTCAGCTATTCCAAGGCTGTCTAGACGTTCCCATCCTAAATCCGAGACATCTTCCAGCCCCGAGTTGTGTCAGAACACTGTCCTCCAGGAAAAGCTGCTGTTCCAGCGAATCACATTTTTCTCACCAAAAAAGATTCCGTCGGAACGCGGCCAGCTGGCCCTGCCCTCGCTGCCATACTCCCTAACCGCAGGAGATTCCTCTCCCTCTGAGTCACAAACCACGACAGCCGGCCGCGGTGGTCTGTGTTCACGGGAATTAGCCCCTGTAGCAAGGAACAAGAATTCGGGAAAAGCAATAAACCAGTATCTGGGGGAGGGGGGGGAATTGTTTCTGGAGCCTTTCCGCGGTCCTTTCTGATACAAATGGCCCCCACTTCAGCGGGGTTACGCAGTCGGTAAAACAGGTATCACTGCGGGGTACGTGTCACTTTACTAACGATTTTAAATATACTTGTACATATATGAATTTCCTTCTGTTCCCAAGAAGCTCCGCACATGCGCAGCCCCAACTGCTTTGTCTGCTGAATAGAAATGTTTGTTGGCGTGAGGTGGGTTGCACAAATAACCTCTTTCCTTGCTCCATCCTCCTTTTTCCCTTCCTGCTGGATCACACGGCGTGGATCCTAAAGCCCCATCCCGAGGAATGCAGCCTCTTTACTCCTGTCGGCTTGCCGAACTGCTCCTGAAATCCCTGGCTCCCAATTCTGCCGGGAGCACCTCTGACCTCCTGTTTCTTTCCTCTGCAGGCCGACGCCAAGATGGTCTGTGATGTCGTAAGTCGGATGGAGGACACAGAGCCCTTCTCTCCAGAGCTGCTGTCAGCCATGATGAGACTCTGGGCAGATTCTGGGATCCAAGAATGCTTCAACCGGTCCCGGGAATATCAACTTAACGACTCGGCCCAATAGTGAGTATCCTTGTCCGTAATCTCTTGTGTTAAGAAGCTGCGTTTCGGCTTGTTAAGGTTTTAAGTAAAGTTAATGACCTCATAGCAGTGGAGATGAATGCGGTTCTGTGTGTTGTGTTCTGCTGCAAGGCGGAAAGGATCAGGTGGGACATCCGTGTCCACTCTGGCTGGTCTGGGGTCAGGTCTGTCACCCGGAGGCCAGGTTCCCAAACTGATTGTCTGAATCCATGGCTTTGGTTCGTCCTGCCATAAGGACAGGACATCTACCCGTCAGCGGCTGCTCTGGCTCTGAAGAAGCGCTGAGTGCTTCCCCGGTTTCGGTTCAGCCCCATTTCCAACGGTAATTCATCCGATCTGTTTGCCTCCACCCAGGCAAGGAGGCTAAAGCTTTTCATCCCGTAATTTCAATCGCAGCGGCTGGTGCAGCCAGACAAAATGTCCCCCTGGCCCCGTACTGTGTCTTGGGCAGCAGTCAGTAAAATGTGGTGAAGTATAAGCAAGCACAGAGCGATGATTTCCCCAAACTTGGACTGTTTGGTAGTCAGAGAAATAGAGGCTTCCCCAAACGGCGCCAGGGGAACGCTACATCCATGCTCTTGGCTTTCACGGTATCCCTTGTCAACAAGTTCTCCAGCTGACTCACGCACTTCTGGAGTTGTTATTGCGTGTTTGGATTGTCTGGCACCTCTGCTTAGGTTTTTTCCCTGGCTATCTATCAAAACACAGACCCAGGCACCGGCGTGGCTGATGGTTTTGTTCCGTGCGGTGGGTCTGGTAGTCCTCGGTCTGCACCAGCTCCTCCCATCCAAGCTGGCAGGGCAGTTAGGGAGCGCAGGATTATTTCTGCTCTTGCGGTGCTGCAGCAGAAGGCGAGTGATGACACATCACTTGGCATTGACCGAAAACCAAATGGGAAACCTGCAGATGTGTGGTTGGTGTCGCAGCATCCTACCCAACCATTTCTCGCCGCGAACGACTACATCTCAGTGACGATCCTGGAATTATGCTGCCTTTTAATCACTGCTAGGTGGACATCCATGTTTAATCTATATTTCATTGCCTGTAGTAGCAAAATCAGCCTTCTCTTGCCAGCAATTTCTTTTCTTTTTTTTTTTTTTTTCCACAGAAGAAGGGTCTGATGGCAAAAACATACCTGTAGAGATATAAATTATATAAAATGCCAGTCCTAATTGCATTACAACCTTGTGGAAAATTCTTCAATTGTTTTAGAGCCAATTACCTTGAGGAAAGTATTTTGATTTTTCTTCCATGCAAGACAGCAGTTGAAAATAATAAGCATAGCCCTCCCAATGTGACCAGCTGCTGGGCAATTCATCAGCGAGAGCTCTGAAACCACAAGCAGTTTCTAGACATCCGCCGAAAGAGGCTCTGTGCTGCGGTACGCACAGCGATACCAAGGTGTACCAACCATCGTGCTGTGGCTGGACGCTTGTTTTCTCCGGGCTGGGTCAGATGGTGAAGCTGAAGATGACAAAGTCCTTCGCGTTTACGGACCTGCTGCCGTTTAGGAGCCTCTGGTGGTTCCGTCACCGGGAGCAGAGATGCTGTCACGGGGCAAGGCGCTGCAACGCGTCCTGCTGCACCTCTAGGCTCTGATGCCGTCGCACCAGATGGTGATGCAAGTGAGAGCTCAGTTGGCACTTATTCACGCCCAGTGGACTCCCAGTGAAAAGAGGCATATTTTTCATTTAATCCTCCAATGCTTTGGGGTTGTTTTCTTCTGCATGAGTGAAAGATTGGAGATGGTTTTCTATTTTCTCCCCCTTCCTGCCCTGGGAAAGGGCTTATCTTTATTGACACTGATATTGGGTTTAAAACACGGCAGCTACAAAATATGGTTTCATTAGGGCTGAGAAAAATAAACTCCAGGCAAGAACCGAATCTGAGCCTCCCCAAAGTTTATAAAACAGCGATGGGCAGTCAGTTGGACAAGCATCGCTCTTTTTTCAGGCTTCTCCTGGTGTTAAGCCACAGGGACTGGTGTTTTGCTGGCAGGAGGGAAGTTTGCGGCAGGAGTCAGAGATTGCGCTCCAGGGCTGCTCAGAACATGTCGCGAAGCCCAAAGGCACCAAGCGAGCAGGTCCTGTCGTGGCCAGCACAGGTGGGACCTTCAGGAGTGGTCCAGGCACTTCCCTTCGCCCCAGAAACCACCCGCTGAATGCCCTGAACTCTTTTCAGAACCCCCCTTCCACTGCCTGACCAGCTAAGAAGCACCTCTTGGGCTTCTCCAGATCAGCGCTGCCGTTGTCCTACATGGCTCTTCCAGCGCTTTACCTTGAGTTTTTTAAAATGCCTCAAACAACAGGCCTTTTGTTACAGCCCCTGGGAGACCAAGTCACAGGCTGATCTACAGCCTGCAAGAGCTAGCAGCAGGGCTCTTATTAGTCTGTCATTAATTTCACTCAAAACAGATTTAATATTTTGTATTAGCCTAAACAAGAAGTGAGTAATAGCTCTTCTCTCCTATCAAGGATGGGCAGGAGCGCATTGCTTTCTGCGGTCCCCTGCGTGCCTGCCTAACGGGGTGGACTTCCCTGCAAAGCTTTGCTTCTTGTAGGCTCTAAGGTCAGCCTGTCCTTAGCAAGGATCTCATAGCTACTGTGAAGGAACGGTAGAAAACAGCACTTTTCCAAAGAAAAAACCATGACCGAGGAAGAGGGGAGGTTCAGTAATGGACAGCAAAAAGTAAAACCATAAGGACACCAAGGGAACGGAAGAGAGTAAGATGTAGCAGTTGGTTCCATCTTTTTTCATTACTGCATTTTTTCATCATTCCCTAAGGCAAATTTACGGGTGGGTTGAGTTCCACATTCCTAATCTCTTGATTATGTTTTTATTCCTACTTTGTCTCCTGTTCCTTTCTTGTCTCCATGCCTAGGAGCTAAATCTACCTCTGATCATCAAAGAGTCTGAGCACTGCTGATGTCTTTTTCTTCTCTAGCCAGTTTCTGTCTGTGGAAGCACATCTGTGACCCACATTTTGCTTTCAAAATCAGCAAAATAGAGGTTTCCAGCTGGTTTCCTTAATCTCCTACTTTTGTTCAGATTTTAAAATTGTCTCGTGTTTCCTAGCCTCCAGTTCGTAACTAGCCTGGTCAGTGGAGTACAGAGCATAGGGCAAGTTTCATCTTAACCACCCAGGGACGGGGACCGGCTTTGAACAGCCTCCAGACTTCAGGGGGGGAATGGAGCAGACGGAGCATCCACACGAGCACCGGTTTTCCGTGTGCATATCCAAACAGGCACAAGCCCTGCGAGATGCGTAGGCAGAGACAGTTTGCAAGTACACAGACACAAAAAAAGCCAGAATCCATCTCAAGTTATTCTCCTGCTTCCAAGTACATCGAAAGATCATTTGATAATGCCAGGGCTGTGAAACTGCCGTGAAAATGTAAAATATTTTAGGCCTGCATTCAACCCATCCATCTTCACACATATCAGAGGTGTCAGGGCTGGGAAGCTTGTTGCGTTTGGCTCGCTCTGTCGGGAGCGAAGGGAGGGAGAGATGCCTCCGGAGAGGGATACGGACCTCGCTGCTCAGTGGAAAGAGAGATCAGTTGTGTCTGCTGCTCTGCCAGAGCTAACCGCAGCCCTGACATCTCAACTCTGTGCCAAATGCCAAGCCCAAACTGGACAACACTTTGGTCGCTCCATCTTCAAGAAACTCCTCTGGCAGCGCCTTACAGAAAAGCGGCACCGAACTCAGAATAAAATACCGCAGTGCCTTCCTTCTCACCCTATCTCACGTGGGACTGTTTTCCCATCTCTTTGCCTTGCAAAAGAATCGTCTTTGCACGATGGCATCACCTTCCCTACCGATACTTATTGCATCTCACATGCCAACACACACTTTGGATGGAGAAAGCAGCGAAGAAAGTAGAGCCAGATGTTGTTGTGATGTGGTGAAGGGCTTCCAGACTGAGCCCCAACAAGGCAGCGTTGGAACAGGCTGTCCAGAGAGGCTGCAAAATCTCCATCCTTGGAAATACCCAACACTGAGCCACCTGAGCTAACTTTCAACCTGAACTTAACTTTGAGGTTGACTCTGACTTGAACAGGGGGATGGTCCAGGTAAACTCCAGAGGTCCAATCCACACCGGCACTTTTGGGTTTGTCTTTTGGGGTTTTCCCCCCCTTACTCTTTCTCTCATGACACTGGTTTAGAAGGGAGAAAGAGGTCTTCAGGGTTGGCTGCAGTCTCCTGTTCCTGACTATGCAGGACCATGCAGCTCTATGATAACGCCCACGTCCTGCGAGTCCCATGGTCTAAAGGTTTGCCTTGCTGGCTTTTGCCTAAAGGCAAACCTTTCGACCACGGGACTCGCGGGATGTGGGCATTATGCACGACTGTCAGGACGTGGTCCATTTTAATGAGCTGCAATTGTTGCTGGCTCTCTCAGACTGAAGAAAGAAAAATTATAGGTCAAGGTTTTGCATTAATATTCCCGTCAGGTGCATAGATTCCATTTTCTCATCACAGCTTTTGCATTAGAATATGGTTTTCTGCGCGCCCGTCTTACTCGTGCCTGTCACTTGCTCTCCCTTGCATTTAATTGGAGGGAGTAGCAGCATAAACGGAACAATCCAATTAATTGGAATGACTTGCGTTGCGCTGTTTATTGAACAACCCACCTTTGTGTCTTGGAGCCCAAACACCAAGAAAGCAGAAAGGGAAAAATACATCACAAGGGGAGATGTAGATACATTTGTCTGAATTTATGGTTTAATTTACCCCTGTAAGTAAATATGCCCACCAACTTTGAATAATTAAGTTCCCCCTACGATAAGCAAAACAAAAGAGAGCTGGTTGATCAGAATCACCAGCCTTGCTCAGTTCCCACAAATGAGATGCAAATAGATTTGCAGGGAGGAGCAGCTCTGCAACGTCGGCTGGTGCCAGGTCTGGAGCTGGGCTGTTTCTGGTAAGCGCGGGGTGGGGGACACGGGGGCCGGCTGAGCGTCGGCCCGTTACAACCCAGCAGGGCTCGGGCTCGGTAGAGGTCTCAGGCTTCGTTATTATCCTCATAAATTAAGGAATCGCTATTGTTATATGGCTGCACCTAGGGCTGAGTGTGAGCTGGAGGAAGGGCACAACAGGGAAGATGTTGTCTTTGAATCAGCTGGATGTTTTCCAGCTTCTCGCCCTCAGTCTTCATCCAACTGGAGACCCAATTTGACCAAAATTGGGTGCAATCTCTCCAGGGGCTGCCTCTGTTGGCCCAAAGCAGGTTGGAGACCACATCACGGTATCTCAAGGATGGGTGTTAAGCACTGCTCACCTTCCCATCCCACCAAACGCTGCCAGGAGAGCGTGAGGACTGAACTTCCTCACCAGAAAACTCAAGCAACCCCATCATAAGACATCACCGCTTATAATGCCCATCCCACTCGGACACCAGCGCAGAGGAGTACTCCACCAGACTCAATCTCTCCCGGAGTACAGCCTCTCCACAGAGGAGAGGCCACTCCGAAGCTTAGTCCCAGAGCCAGGCTCTTCCCTTTACCCTTTCCAAACCACACACGCAAGTCATCGGGGAAAGGGGGAACTGTCTCAGAAGACATTTCCTGGCTGGACCTCATGCAAACTCCAAGAAAATGAAGGAGAATGAAAAGCAGGAGGTCCTGTGCCTTGTGAACACCCAGTTTCTGAAGGACAATACCCTCTCTTGGTCTGTGTGAAGGTATCTGAGATGCCATCACCCCCCTGCTTAACTTCTTCTGTGAAGAGGAGAAGCTGCAGAGCTGGGCTTTAAAGCTGAGCTTGTGGCAGCACCCGGCGACGTGGGAACATCCAGGAAAGCATTCACCAGCTGAACCAGTGCTCCGACACTTTCCTCGCTGCCTTTCCATCTGAAATAGCAACTTCTGCAGCCAGCTCCACTAAAAGCTCAGCACCTCTTTAGGTACGGATCTTGAAGGCAAAAACTGGTGGTATAGTGCTGTCACTTCCCTCCCTCCCAATTCTCCTTCATCCCCCAAGAAAAGCTCTCTAAGCTCTGTCTGAAGAGACCCAGGAGATGACACAGACCATCCTGCAAGGAGGAGCAGAGAAGTTATGTAGGTACAGCGTAGCGGTTCCTGCTACCTCCCGGCCGTTTGTCATTGCCGTGTCACGCCGCAGCAATGTTGTCTTTGGCCTGGGGATTAGTACAATCTTGACATCTCGACTAAATAAACTGCTATCTAACGACCCCCCGATACCAATGAGGGCTGTCCCACTTTTGGCAAAGCTCCCACCCAAACGGTAGGAGCCAGCCAGCCGTTCACGCTGCCCGGAGGAGGCGGCGCTGCCAGAATTTGGGAGCGATCTCTTCTCTTTTCACATTTTGCGTAGGGATGAGGAGCAGCCGGCACTACCCATAAACACAGCACAAGGCGTTCACCCCCAAGGAAACCTGCTGAGCCGCAGCCTTGAACCCTGGATAATCTGTTCCCGTCGCCGGCTGACAGACCCAACAGGGATTGCTTCCTGCCTGGCGAAGGGCTGTGGGTGACAGAGCCGGTGCAGAAAGATTTGACTTTTTTTTGGCGGAGTGTTTGTGTATTTTTAGGCTGAAATGTCCTTACGAAACCAGCTGGAGCTGGCAGGCTGCCACCAAGGGTCGGGGTTTGTTGGGTTTGGTTTTTTGGTTNTTCAGTTTGTTTGTTCGCTGCCTGCAGCCCCCCGCTCCCACCAGCTCTGCCTTTCACCAGGCAGCCCTCATGCCTCCCACCTTGCACCCCAACCTCCTTCCCACGCCGGGTGGACGGCAGCGCTGGGATGCAGTTCCGCAGCCGAGGAATCCAGGCTCTCCTGGGAACCCGCAGCCCCCCTTCCTCCTCTCCTGCAGAGCCAGGGAGCCCAAGCTTCCCCCTGCCTTGCCGCACCTTGCGGTCTGACGCACCGTTTGCCCCCAGCTCTGCCGTCCCTGCAGGACACACAGCATCACTGCCACGGGGTGAGGGCAGGAGATGGGGTGTCTCCCACCAGCGAGGCTCTCGGGGTGTCCTCGGTAATTCCCTCCGGGAATCGGGCAGCTCTAGCAAGGCAGACATCCCTCTGCGTGGGTAATTCTCGCTTTACGCCAGCTAGTCGGCATCCAGCTCATCGGTCACCGGGGGGGCTGTGAGCCCTGTGTCCCCCCTTCCCGCAGCGCGTGTGGTCAGGTGGGGACCGGCCGGCTGCTCTCGGCCCCCTGGTTCTGCAGCGTGTCTGCAGGCAAAGCTGTCAGGAGACCACCGCGCCGCGGCTCTGCTTCCCACAGCCGGCGTCGGGGCTGGCACCGGCTGCGAGGCTGGGAGGCGAGCGAGGCGGTGCCGCGTGGTTTCCCGACATATTTGCTGTCCGTTTGAAATCCTTAAATGGTAAAGAATGGCAGGAATGCAGGGATTTCTTCGTAGCCAGGCTCCGGGATGGAGCAAGCTGTCTTCCACGCGGGTCGGCAGGCACCAGTGGCGATGGTGCGACGGGGAGATGCTGCCCCCCCCACCCCACGGGTCCTATCCCAGAAATCCTCCCGGTTTGGAAGGGAAAGTTGCAAAGGGACTTTGCTGCGGTGCAGGGAGCTCTCGGCCAGAGCTGCCTGCCACCGGCCACGGGATGAACGGCTCGGGAGGAACCGCTCCCTCCAGGGCAGGGCAGAGAACTCCAACAGTTGTCTCCCTTTCCCCCCACCTTCGCGTTTTCACGGCCGCCAGCCTTTCCCCGCCCCAGGTTTCTCAGCACGTGTGATTCCTCCGCGGGTCACCCCGGCCCCTGTCCTGCCCCTGCTCCAGGGATGCGCAGTGCCGGGGAGATGCGATTCATCAGGTCCCCTGTGCAAGAGGGCCCAAAACGCATGTCCCATGCTCAGGTGTTTAAGGTTAGGAGTTAAACCCAAAACCAATCATGAGCTTAGCTAAAAAGCCCCTGTTTTTCAATATATATTAAGACAACCATTGGAAAATTGCTTTTATCTGCCGCTTCCTGAGCCCTCTGGCTTATATTGTAAAGCCTTTTGTCTGTGAACAGGAGAGCTGGAAAGTCCTTTTTTTATTTCCTTAAGCAAATAGTCCATCTAATATCCAGCCTTGAGGGGCTGAGGCTTTGAGAGGGAACAAAAATGAAGCAAAGAGAAAAAAGAAATGTAGCAAACCTTGTGGCACTTGCCATAAAATGACAGGACTCGGCAAGGATGGGGACGAAGCACCCGGGATGAAGCCGTGCCCACGAGGGGAGGGCGGCACGGCCCCCGTAGGAAGGCAGAGCTCCCCGGAGCCCCTGAGAGCCCCTGGTGCCCGCCGGTCTGCGTTCCCCGACGGGAACAATAAACAGGGTCCTAGGTATGAGACGGCCACGGCGCCGAAGGCGGCAGCGGAGCGTGGGGTGGGGGGGCCGGGTGAGCCCCACTGGAGCAGAGTCCCAGCACAGTCCTGCCGAAACCCCGATTCACCTGGCAGAGTCCTGGGCACTGATCATTTCGCAGGCTAATTGGGATAATAGCTCTAATTAGCCCCGTAGCAAACACCACTTTGTTTCTTGCTTATCCAGGCCAAGGCTAAGCCGATACTCAGCCCCCAGCCATTGATTTCCGGCTGCTTTCTAGGTGGGCAAGGGGGAAACGCGGGGGTTCTTTCTCCGTGTGGAAGACACGGTCACGGGCACGTGCTAGTGCACGGCTGGTGCCACGCGTACGGTGTGTCCGCAGGGCGTCTCGGAGGGAACCTGGCACAGGGGCGTTCGGCTGTGCTTCCCCTTGGGGTGTCATTAGCGGCCCCGCGGAGAACAGGGGGGCACGGCTGCTCCCCAGCCCCGTACCTCCGGCTCAGCAAAGCCGGCAGGACCCGGGGAGGGGGATGCATCGCCCGGCTGTGTCCCACTGCAGGGCTGGGATGCCCTTCCTGCCTCCTCCCTCCCTCGGGGACCTGACAGGGCGTCCGTCCGTCCGTCCGTCCCTGGTGTTTCCCTGCACACGTGCCGGTGATACAATCCTTGCTTTGGGCAGCGGATCCGAAGCAGCCGAATGTGACGCTGCCGCGTTACCGCCTCACGTGCCGCTCTCCCGTACAAGCTGGGCGTGAGCCCAGCCGGCACGGTGAGCCAGATGCACTTTAGGCAGATTTTTGACCTTTTCCTATTATTATCTTTTTTTTCTTTTTCTTTTTTTCCCTGCAACACAGAGCTAGTGCTAGGTCCGTACCAGTTGGTTCATCCGTACCTTTTGCACTGACTATCTATTAGAGTAAAAACAACGCTGAGACTGTCTATAAACTATTATTTCACCTTCTCCAGATCTGCCCCTTGCCTTCAGACCACTGGCATCACACACAGCTCCAAACCCACAACTCCTGTTTTGCCAGCCCCCATCGAACACCCCGCAAATTTCCCACACAGCTCTGATCCCCCCCACCCCCAGCAGCCCGTGCTCCGGCTCCCGGGGGTAATTCTGCGTGGGTTATTGTGGATGGACACACGGTCACTCCGCTCCGCGGGCGCAGGATCCGGGCAGGGCTGCCTGGTTCGGTCACGACAGCACGGTGCAGAGCAGGAGGAGGCTGGAGCACAGCAGAGCAAACACCTGTCCTTGCGCCAAAATCCTCGTGCTTCCTGCTTCTTCTTCTTCTAGACACCTAAAGCATTTAAGTGCTTGGCTACCTGGAGATGGCACTTCCTCCGAGGTCCCTGGGGGTCTCTCCTGAGCCTGAATTTACTGGGGAAAAAAAGAGCAGAAATGGTGCTGAGCCTGGATTTTAGGCAGCACCTTCTCCATGCTGCTGGGAGGGGAGGGAAGAGATGCAGGGGAGAAAGAAACCAGGCACAAACCGCACCGTGGAGCCACGCCAAGGAAGTGTCAGCTCGGGTTTTGGCGGTTAGTCCAAGCCTTGCTGGGGATTTATGGTGCACTTTGCCTCGCTGTAACCCCTTCCCTGCCGCTCCCCCAGCCTTGCCGGGAGCACCAGCACTGAAAACAAATCCAGCGCCCCAAAATTGTACGCCCAGGCCATGAAACACCCCGCAAACACTCACTGTAGCTCTGAGGTTCCGACAGCACTTTCGGTGGCATTAAATCAGCATTTCCCGGTCCCTCAGTATTGCTCTTGGTACGGGAGGTTTGACGTTAGCAGAAGAACCATTTCCAAATCCTCGTTGAGGAAAAAAACAGCCGGTACAGCCTACCGAGCAGCCTTAATGTCAGCTTAAACATTTTCAGTTCAACAGCTCCACGGTCTTGCAATCCCCTACACGAGAAATACCGCTCCAGGGAGTGTGCTGAACAGCCAGGCCAAATCTGCAACGGGCAGGAACAGGAGAAGGAAGGGGCAAGAGGAGGCTGACACAAGGCAGCGGCTGCCGAGAGCTGGGCACTGGGAACTGAGTCCAGGCAAAAATCTTTGCTGAAATTAAACTAAGGTTGGAAGCGTTAAGACAGAAGAGTATCTCATGGAACAAAACTACGTAAACAAAGAAATGACGCAAATATAGAAGGTACAAGTAAACTCAGGGGAAAAAAAAGGCTGCACGTTTCTACCCAGGAGCTCAACTGCCCATATCCCGCCCAGGGGACCACCCTTCAGGACGTCCCTGCCACCGGTGAAGAGCTGCACCTCGTGATCCAAAGCCTGGAGCGCGTCCCGCCTGCACGGAGTGGCGGCAGGGCCAGTCCTGAAGGTGACAGAGGGGACCTTTCGGCACAGGACCCCCCCGGGGGTACCTCTGGGCAGGGCTGGATGGGTTTCCCACTTGTCCCTGCTTCCCAGCACCAGTGGAGCTTCTTCTGCAGTGAAGCACGCAGGCAGGGCAGCGAGGCTCAGCCCCGCTGGGCTCATCCAGACATCTGCGATCGCTACGGGAGACTTAAGAGCGTCCGCTTAAAATAGTTGGCAATAAACAGAAAATGCGCTGAAGGCGCAGAGGTCATCCGCACGACCTGTTTGTCTCACCGAGGGGTTCTCTGACATCCTTGCCGGCACCCATGGGAGTGTCTGAAAGAGCCGCCCAGCGCCCCGGCTGCCTGCTTCGGTCCATCCATCCCGCTCGTTCTCTTCCCTTGCCCCAGAGCAGCAGCACCGCGGGAGGGCTGTAGGTTTTGCTTTGACCCTGCTGACTCCGCTGGATGTGTTGCTGCTTTCCGCCAGCCTGATGAGGAATCTGGGTGTAGGGCTGGCCCTGGTGCCCTGTCTGAAGTCCCGGAGCGGGGGGTCCCTGCATGGTTGAGGTGTCTCACGGTGACAGCGGGGAGCAAACAGCTTTGCTCCACAGAAGGAGAGAGCTCCTATGTGGACGTATAGCCCACACCAAGAGGGAAAACCTGAAGAAAAAATTGGACAAGATCCCGTATCTGCCTTTAAACATGTTACCTTGCATCCCCTGCCACGTGTTCCCGTAACAGAGACACATTACGCACCTCCGCGGTTTCGACTGCAGCCCCCCCGCTGCTCCCTTCACACCGCGGCGGGGCACGGCACGTCAGCTGCCAGCCCGTGCACGCCAGGCCTGGACACGCTCCGGCACACGGGACACACTCCTGGGGAGCGCCGGCTGCCTGCTCCCGGCTCCTTCCTCCACACTGCTCATCCTCCTCCCTTTCCCTCACTTATGCCTTGAATCTCCTCTGTCCAGTCCTCAGCCGTAGGGACACGTGGGTCGCGCAGTGAGACCCCACGTGATCAGTGTAGATGGGTGTGCAAAGGCAAGGCTTAGTGTGAGCAACGGTGCAGATGTGACCCAGCCCCATCCTGCAGCCTTCCCGGTATGGACACAAGGGGACACTCCTGGGATTCAGGGAGTTATTTTTATTTTCACTTTGCAGTGGGAGCCAAAAACCTCTTTATTTTGAGAAGCTTCAAACATTGATTGGATACGGCTGATCCTTCCATCAGCTGGTGCGGTGCCACCAGCTGAATAAATCTTGCATGCATCTGTAATTACCGCTTAGCTTGTGTTTAAATGCAGCGTCATTGATCTGCAGAACTCATCAAAAACCATATAGGAATGCATGAAATTGGATGAAGCAGAAAAGTACATGACAACATCCATTTCCATCCTTCTTTGTTCACAAAAAAAAAAAAAAAAAAAAAGCG
>VXBL01010263.1:393824-426837 GCA_013400195.1 Aramus guarauna
AAAAAAAGAAAGCGTTTATTTATCTCTATTCAAATTCTTGGGTTAACTTACGATTTAATCATCAATTGTAATACCATTTCATAGGCTGCTCTTTATGTAGGGAATACATTTCTTTCTTTCCAGAAAATTTCTACCAGCCTTGCAGTATCTGCCCCTACATGGGCAAAATCCCTGCTAAAAGCATGGAAGAATATTGCTTAAGGGTCATAAACCTCAGTACGGAAAGGTCTTGTGGTTGAAGCTCCTGACTGCGATTTAGGGAACCCAAACACCGCCACAGTCGTGTCCTCAAGCGAGTCATCTATCCCCTTAATACTTATATTCCTCCTCAAGCAAGTGTGATTGATAGCATTTCCCTGCACCGGTGGGAGGTTAGGAGGACACATCAATCGTGCTCAGCAAGAGTTGAGGTGCTCCAGCAACACGGGCTGGGCAAGGGCGATGCTTGTGCTAACCAGCCGTCTGCTCGAGACGCTCTCCTCCCCTTCTGCAGCCAAGAGGAAGCTCAGCAAAAGCATTTATTGGCAATAAAGTCCGCATTGTCTGGAAGAACTCCTGATGTTTTCCAGACCTAACGCTGCTCTGGGTCAGCTCCGTCTTCCCACTGGGAGCGAAGTGCTCCTGGGTCGGTTCAAACTTCGTCCGCCAAGCAGGCAGGGACTCCTGGTCCACCCACCTGGCTTACTGCAGCACCGTGGCCCATGGCTTGCTCCCAAGAGACGTGGTCACCGGCAGGTCCGTGGGCAGACAGCAGAAGCTGCTTCTGGCAGGGACGTGTCCCCGGGGCACACGGGAAAGTCTCTGCACAACCTCAAGCGCAGAGAGGAGGAACGTGCCTTGGAGGCAGCGTCCTCAGCTCATCGCCCCCAAAGCCACACCAGCTCTGCGGCCGGGCTGTCCCGTACGGAGCATCTCAAGCTGGTTTTATCACGCACGCGTCCCTGATGCATCTTCAGCCGAACACAGGGATCAGCCCGCTCCTGCAGAGACCTGGGGGGCAGCCCAAACCGCAGCCTGGTGGGCTGCAGGAGCCTGACCCACCGGGGTGCTGGCGTGGCAACAGGAGGCTGCGATTACAGACCTCTCGGGGGCTGCTCGGAAAAGAGGGAGAGAGGAAAAATGGGTGGTCAGCAGGACATCTCACCAGCCCAGCCTGGCCCCGGTGCCAGCCTTCCCTGGTAGGAACGATGGAGCTATTTCAATGTCCGGCAAACAAATCTCCTCCTAACAATCCGGCTGAACATTTTCTAAAGGGATGAGAAACTCCGTGAATTTTCCCTTACGTGTCTCTGCTTCTGGATCCGGCCTGGACGGAAACCAAAATGCTGCGATAGCGCAAGCAAAGCCGTTCTCAGAGGAGCCTCAGCCCCGCAGCCGCTGAGAAGGACCAGAAAGTCCATTTGCGTAGCATAGCTTTTACACGCCCAGGAGATTCACCTCTGTCTGGGATAACTAAGACATTTTTAGCGTGCAGCCAAGGGTAAAATTTCCAGGTTTTGCTTTCGCTAGCGGTGGGTCACATCCCTCTGCAGCAGAGGCTGATTTTGGTACCCGCGGTTTCTGGCAGGGATGCTGAAATGGGATTTGAAAGCGGAAATCCCTACAACTTGCTAATAGGTCAGGGAAATGGGCAGATGAGAAGATCCAGAAACACTGTTCCCGCTCCATCACCGGCAGCCCATCTTCCTCAGCACGGTGAGGGGATAAACGAGGCTCTCGACTGAAGTCAGGTCCCGACAAAGCCACCCCGCTCTCCGTAATCGTGCCGTCATCCAGCTATGGGCATCCTCTATCTGCTTGATAGGCGAGCGCAGATCTCATTAACTAACGCTTTCCTTCGGCACATTACCTCTAAATCCCTCCCCAGCGCTATCCCTGCCGCAGACAGACACCTAGCACTACAAAAACACCGCGGCTGTATCCCTGTTTTTCTTCCAGCTTGGAAACGGAGATGTCAATGCTACTTCCCCTGCTGCCGCGAGCGTGTAAATAGACGGGATATTGCTGCGGGGCCAAACGGAGGGGGCTGCAGCGTGATGTAAGGAGGTGAGCGAGCCTCCGTGCCCTCGTCGGCGTGCTCGCTGGGGATGCCGCGGCCGCGGCGGGCTGGGTTTGCCGGTGGCTGTGAGTCGCTGGCCCTGCGGTACGTCTGTCCTCTGCCGGGGCTGGGCGGCCGGGCGGGTGGACCAGCCGCCTCCTGCGGATGCCCCGGGAGCCCCGCTGCAGCACGGGGGCTGTGTCCTCTGACCAGGGCTCCGTCTCAGAATAAGCCCTTCGTTATCCCAAACTCCCCACGGCTTATTTTTAGACCCTCCTTTTCTTTCCTTTTAGTCTTTCTTTCTTCTTTTGTTTTTTTGGGTTTTTTTTTTTACAGTATAAACCCCATCAACTCCACTGTCAGCAGGTTTAGAACAAAAAAAAAAAAACCCAAAAAAAGCATCAAACCCACTTACTCTGTTGCATAAAGGTTTAAGCATAGATCCTGCTTGCTTCCAGGGTGCTGAGTCCCACCGTGCCTCATCCCTGCTCCAGCTCAGCTTCTGGAGGCAGAGACTTACCCAAAGCGAGAGCTGGGTTGGAGCTCTTGAGCCTTCCTCTGCTTCGGCCGAAATCCCGTGAGCACCTGCGTCCGCCCCGGCGTGGGGAGCACCCCCGCGCGCGGGGCCACCAGCAGAGACGACCTTGCACGGCCCGAGCCGTGCGGCATCCCGGCGGGCTCGGATTTACGTAGCGCTGCCGGAAAGATCCAGCCAACCCCCGTAAAAACCCTTTTGGCTTATTCAACAAAAGCGAGGGGTGCCCCGTGGCCAGCGGCTCTGCGCTGAGCGGTGGTGTAAATGGCAGAGGCTTTACGTAAACGGCGGTATCGCCCGGCTGAGGACACTTCTAGCGAGCCGCGGTCGCCAGAGCTGCCCATGCCGCAGCTCCGAGGGGGCTGGCGTTAAACCACCGGGTCCTCCAAATACCGTCGTGTTAACTGGCCGTAAAGCAGCCGGTTACGTATAGAACAAGGCAGTTGTGGCTCCCTCCTTTTGCCCCGTCTCGGAGAGGATCCGGGAGATGAGAAAAAGCCCTTCCTGGTGTGACGAAAGGCTCCGAAGAGCTTCCATGCAGGAATGTCTCGGGAGCAGAGCGGGGATGCTCCACAGGGGATGTGTGGAGGTCTGTGGAGATGTCTACAGCGAAACAAGTGGGGAATAGGGGGGAGAGAGAGGACAGCTCTTCCCGTACAATAATTAACAAAGTTAATCTCTGACATGGCAGTTCAGAAACAGAAAGGCAGTTTTGCACAGGCAGAGTAGCTGAGCTGGGAACTTCCTTGCTGCAGACGTGGCTCTGAGAAGTTTACATTGCTTCGAAACAAAAAGCTCCTAGACAAATTTCTGGAAGCAAAATCATCGAGGGGTAATAAATATAAAGACATCACCCTTCCCTTTGAAACTCCGGTATCCATATGAAGTGTTGGAGGCTGGGAAAACTGTCTGAGTACGGCATCCTTGCGCTGTGTTCGTACTCTTCTCTCCACATCGGCTCTTGGACACTAGTTAAGCTAGGTGGGTCGTTGATGTGATCCAGACACGTTATTTTTCTCTTTCGTAAGGGCTCCAATATGGGGGGGGGGGAATCTTATTCATCCTCTCTTGCATACCGCCCGATTTTCATATTTCACTGCAGAAAGATGAGCCCACATCTGCTTCCCCAGGGCAGCTCCAAAACCGTTTCTGTAAGTTGTCAGCGTTGGCCTTTCCTCCAAAGCCCACCTCTCCCCCAGCCAGAGCTCTCTGGCCACGAACTCAAACCGTGCCGCAGGGTCCTTCTACTCCAGCAGTAACAAGGCCGTGATATATTGCTGACCGAACCGCCACCCGCGAGCGAGGGCAGCAGCTTACGCCTGGAGACCCTTGCTGTCCTGGAGCACCTCTGTTAGACGGCTGCTGTTTAGCGATTCTGCTCTTCCACTTGTGATGCTAAAAATTATTCTGCATCCAGTCATGCCTTGGAAAACTGCAAGTCTAACTAGGACAGCTAAACTCCAACCTGCTTTTGTTCATTCCTCCTGCCTCTCATTAGCATTAATATCAACTTGTCAAGTTGATCTTGCTGTACAAGCACGACTCCTTTTCCTTTCCCGTGGACCCATCCCTCCCTTGCACTCAGCAAGGTCTGAGCAAACAGCCTGTGGCCCCGGCCAGCAGCGGGGTCCTGCTTCAGGGCAGGGCAAAAAAAAAAAATACGCACCGCAATGTAGCATCCCTCTGGTCAGGTTTGGCACCATCCTTGTAGAGCAGGGACCATCCTCCTCATCTCCCAGCGGAGAGTAAGGAAAACTCAGAGCATCCAGCAGAGCTCATTCAGGAAAATAACCCCAGCAATCTCCGAGCCTGGTGACCGTCACTCCTGCTGTTAGCAGCCTGCAAGAAGCAGGGACCAGCAGTGGCTTGTCGCTGGTTGGATTTGGGGGAGGGAAGCTGGTGTCCGTGCCAGTACCTTATCTGGTGGGATGTGAGATGAGATTTATCATCAGGAGCAGCAGCAGGACAGCAGAGCCTGCCCTGTAATTCATGTGATTCCCATCGAGGCAGGTCTGGCCGAGCGGGGAACGCAGCCAGAAACACAAAACACATTGCCTGAAGTCCAGGAGCAAATTCCCAAGACCATTCTCTGGGCTGGGCTTAGAAAATGCCGGACGATGCTCTTGCCCTCGTAGCTGAATTCCTTATCCCCTAAGGTCTCTTCCTCCCGCCGGCCATAACCCACGTGGAAGTGCCCGAGGAGCAGCGCAGAACACCTTCGGGCTTTCGTTAGGAGGACAGGAGGACTCTGCACACGCGTGTGCACGCCGTGATCCCTACCCTTAGGTGGGACTGACACGGTCCCTCCAGAAATCAGTCCCACCTAGGGGCAGGGCACCGTGTGCCCCTGCTCGGCCACGTTTCAAGCCCTTCATACCCAATGACGACTGAAGCCCCGGGCTGCATCAGTGCTGTGTGCGCTGGATGAGTGCTGGGCTCGGAGAGTGAGCTGGGTGGGGGGGGTTCCCCTCTTTCCCCTAAAATAATACAGCAGGCATGGCTGGGCACGGCCTCTGCAGGGAAACCGCCGCGGTGCTCACCCTGCACCGGCAGCCCTGGCTAACCGCACCGAGCCGTATCGCACCTTCGGGAAGCAGCACCCACGCAGCTCTTTTTCTTCTGGTGGAAGATGCTACGAGAGTTTACTATGCTGTCGTAGAGTCACTGCTGACGGTCCCTAAGCCCAGTGCTTATCCTCTGGACCCTTACTCTGCAGTCACCAAATAACAAAGGGGTTTAAAGCCAAATACGCATCGAGCTATCTGTTCATCAGGGAATGAACTAGGAAGGAGCGCTTGGGCGGAGACATCTTCACATAAGCATCTAGAGTTAGATGAGATGGCTCCTGCTTGTGAAAAACCCTGATGAAAAACTCGGCGTTTGCCAGGACGCGATGTTGGAGCTGCCCCTCGAGCACCTCTGTACACGGAGCAGGAAATAACCCAGCGGTGACTCAGCTGCGTCCGCTGGCACATGGTGAATCTGCTTTCTCGAGCGCATACGACGCAAGCCGACACAACGGGGCTGGGGCGTCCCATGCACCTTTCCTTCACGGAGGAGATGCGGACGGAGGCCGGGAGCGGCAGGATGGAGGAGCAGCTGGGAAGATGGTGCTGCCTGCAGGCTTGCTCTCCTGACGCCCTCGCCCCCCCGTCCGCAAACCCGCCCCAGACCGAGCCCCGGGCTGTGGCTGCCGCTGCACTGCCGCCTCCGCAGCACCGAGGGTGTGAGCTGGGTGTGCACAGCGTGAGCACCACGGGTGTGCACNCAGCGTGAGCACCGCGGGTGTGCACAGCGTGAGCACCGCGGGTGTGCGCCTCGGGTGTGCATAGTGGGAGCACCTCAGCTGTGCACCTCAGGTGTGCCTAGTGTGAGCACCGTGGGTGTGCACCTCGGGTGTGCATAGTGTGAGCACTTCAGGCGTGTGCGGTGTGAGCACCGCGGGTGTGCGCAGTGCGAGCTGGCTGCTGCCTGCAAAACAAACGCCTGCCGCGACATCACCTTTGAGGCAAGGAAAACCCAAAAGGCCTTGAACCGTTCTCTTGCCACCGGCCTCAGCAGACGCGTGCGGGTCTGTGCGAGCCTTCCCACGGGGGCCCAGCGCTGACCGCAGCCAGCGACCCCGGCTTCATCCAAGAAAGCGGCCGGCACAGCCTTCGGCACAGGCAGAACAGCCCTGGGAGGAGGTTCCCGCGGTGGCAGAGCGCCCGGGGAGGGGTCCCCATCCGCGCACCACACGTGGGCTGCTGCCACCGGTCTGTTCCCACGGGATAACTCGGATAAACCTCCTTCCTGCACACGGTGTCTCCGGCATCAACGGCGCTGCGACCACGCGCTGCTGGAAACAGCAAACGGAGGCGCGAGAAACTGTATTTACCCCCTGTTTTCGGTATTACTATGTGGAGCTATTTAGTATCGGCTACTCCTTATAGAGCGTCTGCCTTTTGTCGCCTCAGTTCGATGAGCTCCTCTCCCTGGATTTGGGAAATGCCATCCCTTGTGCATTTTGCTTTTGCCAGCATAATGTAGTCGGGCTTCACCTCCCCGAGCCCGATAAACCGAGTGACTCAGAAACCTGCGATCTGCTTCAAAACAAAGCATTTGAGATAAAAGATACAAGCAGTAACGGAGCTGCTCGGCTCAGGAGTATAAATGCTAGAGGGTTACTCATGGACTCAAAAACCTTCTAACCTTTCTTCAGCTGGTTTTAACCCCTGCAAGCCCCGGGCAGGGCAGGCTGCAAGTCAGAGCCCGTGTGTCATTTCAGATATGCTTCCACTCGGCGTGCAAACCCCGGAGCTGGGAAGCGGAAGGAGCCCTGATCCAGCGCCGCGCAACGAAGATGACACGGGAGGGGGAGAGCCCAGCGCTCGCTCCGCGGCCTCCGCAGTGCTCTCATCTCTGCCGGTTAAACAGATGCCAGCTTCTGAGGGGATTACGTGTCGTCGAGCCTGGTGGCTGCGACAACTAATTATCTCCGGCAACAGTTTGGCCTTGAGATCGGCGGGTTCAAAGGGCATACCAGGAGTACCGTCGTCCAGCACCCTGTGCAGCGGTTTGTCCCCACCTGGGTGTCCCTGTTCCCAAAGAGGTGACACCCCCGGCCCATCCCACCCCCTGCCCGCACCCGGGGGACCAGCAGGTCCTTCCAAGCGGCATGGGCAGGGAGCACCAGCGCTCCAGCGAAGCCTCAGAGATACCTCCAGCAGGAACCGAGGGGAACAAGCGGCAGCTAAAACCAGCCGAGCATCCCACCAGCAGCCTGCCCGAGCTTCCCGGCCCCGCAGCTGGACGGCAGCGTGGCAGCCGTGCCGCGGCACGCTCCTGCGGCTGAGCTTCGTGGGGTGCGTGCGGTGACGGGACCCGGCTCAGCCGTCACCAAGTCCAGGGGGAAAAAAAAAAAAATACCTGCTGCAGCCTGAGATGGGAGAAATTCCAGGGGAGAGCAGCCAGAGGAGTAAGCAGTTTGGGAATGCAGCCTCCAGACCAGCACTGAAAATGTTGTGTACCTTCGTATGAATTGATGGCTGGCCCTCATCAAGACTACCAAGACCAGAGGAAAAGCAGAATTTAAGTCGTGGAGAAACACATGGAGATTGAGGGAAAAGACTAGAGACGAGGAAGGAGGTGAAGAGGGGGGTTAACAGAACGGGCGAGGGGTGCGTTGGCAAGCAGGGATCAGAGCTGGATGCTTTAGCGTGGGAGTGACCCCGCGCTCGCAGAGCTCAGCTCACCCGAAGCCAGGGCAGGCTGAGTATTGGGGATACTGGGTATTCCTCTGTCACAGCACCAGTTAAGCACTGGGAAGCAGTGTCCTCGCCCAGACAGATGCTAGAGATCCCCCAGCCGAGGTTCCTGTGGAGATATCCCAACTGGGACTGGGAGCTGGGTGCTGTCAGGGAGGAGGGGGTGGGCGGGATGGATCCTGCTCAGCTCTCCTCCCTCTGCCGCTATCATCCTGTCCCCTCGAGGGGCTGGCAGGCTGCATCAGCTCCCCCAAACCTCTGACCCCCCCGAGGAGCTGGGGTGGAACCAGGCCCGTGAGGCTGCCTCACCACCGTGGACAAGGATGGGAAGGGAGGTGAGGTTTTCCCAGCCTCAGAGCCAGGTCGTACGCAGGATCCATCAAACCTGGAGCTAATTCGCTGCTGGGCAGCCAAGGGGAACGCCGGAGGGAGAGTGAGAACCCCCCGAAGTCCCAGCACGTGGGATGCTGCTGTTCACAAGCAAATCATTGCACGCTGAAGGCAGTAATTACAGTAACGAACTCCTCCGTCGCTGTGCTGCTGTGATGCCGAGTCCTTTGGCCAGCTTGCAGTAGGTCTCTTCGTTTGCAGCCCTCCCAGCATTAAAGGAGGATCTCAAAGGCAAGAAGAATTAATAGGGAACGTTAAATTGAAGAAAGTTGAACCACAGGAAAACACAGAAAATGAAGATGGAGGAAGTGATAAAGGTCTTCAGGGTATTGCCAAGAGCTGCGAGAGGGAAAGAAAATCCTTCCCTCTCTTACACCTCCACTTCTCATCATCACCTTGAGGTATTTTGTTCCTGAGGACAGAGGAGAGCCTGGGTCTCTGAATAACAGCACTGCAGAGCCGCCTCGCGCTGCGGGGACATGTGAAGAAATGCAGCTGCCTCTTAAATAACCGGAGTCGACACCAGTTGTGAATAGATGAGCGATCGTGGCTTCAGCCGTCACAGCGGAGGATCTGATTTCAAATGAAGCCCCATTCATCCACCCAGGGCCCATCGTAAGGCTATTAAGGGAGCATCTGTCACAAAACCACAATGCCTTTAAATGCTTGGAAAAGGGCACAATAAAAATAAGCCTGCTTAGCTTATGTACTTTTCTCTGGGTGACGCGATTCTTGTAATTCTTTACCAAAAAGGAATGATAAAAATGACGGGGAGCCAAAACACATGCTGCGAGCGGGGTGAGGTTTGTTTTTCACCTTAGTGTAGAGTTTGGATGTCTGTTTGTTTTTCCAGGTAGGCATGAAAGCCAGTGGCAGTGAGTTTTTCTCGGGTAGCAGAGTTCACGGCCCCTGCTCCGGATCCCTGGCTGGGAGCACTCCCTCCAGGACACGAATGGAAAAGCTTTTCCTTCTCTCTGGCGCAGCAGGGAAAGCATCTCCGGCGGCAGGACAGGGCGGCACGGTCGGGCCAAGAGGGATGAGCTTTGGCAAGGCATGGAGGGGGAAATGTGCTCACTAGCGAGTCAGCGCGACTGGGTTACTCATCGGGGCTAAACCCACTCTCTGTGCTAAAAAAAAATAATTTAAAAAACCACAGTTAGCTAAAGTGAAAGAGAAAGTCAAGCTTAGACGTCACGGCTATAATTCAGATTGAGTTGTAATCCAAATTCCTCCTTGCTTTATAAATCGTATTCAGTTGGGCAGAGTTGTTTTGAAAGATTGTCTTGAGTGTGGATGAAAAAATGGATTGTGGTCATACGCACGCAGCTGGTGGGTTCCTCCGCAAAAACATTTCACGCTGAAAGACAGGACTTCCTCCCCAAAATGTCAGCCCATGGAGGCATTGCCTACGTTCCTAGATTTTAAGCCTAGAGCAGAATAAGGGTGAATGTTTTAAAACTCTCCAAGTGTTTTAGAAAGCTAAATCTCCCCTCTACCCCCAAAAAACCCCACTGATTGATACTCCCAGACTGTCACCATCTAAGCAGGGCCCTGCATTTTGTCCAAGCGCTGCGTCTCCCGCCGTCCCGGCCCCGCGATGGGTTGTATCTGAAGCAGTGACTCACTCGGGCGGATTCAGGTCCCTGAAAGCCAGGCACCTCGGGCCAGCCAGGCTGCCCCTTCTCCCTCCTTTCCCAGCGGAGACGGAGGCGTCTCCCAAAGGTGACTCGACCTGTCCGTGCCGGGAGCGAGACCTATACGCGCCAACCTCTTATCTGAATAAACCCGTACAGAAAAGCGCGTGCGCGTGTGTGTGTGTACGGCATCCAGCACAATGGACCGATTGGGAGCTTCGTCCCTCGGGGAATAAAAATAGCAAGTAATATTAAAACTGTGTATTTTCAGATTGCAATCAGGGCTCACAACAGACGCACGCTTAATTTCCTGCTTTCAGCTCACTATCAGATTTTATGCTTAGGTTAGTGGGGTTTGTTAACGTTTCTTTTTCCGCAGAATAGGACTTTTTTTTTTTTTCTGCCTTGAACCGCAATACATTCAGCCGTGAAAAATGAGATTGAAAAAGATTAATAGGAAGCTTGAAGGATCCATCTGAGATTGACAAAGATTAACGTTTGTCTTATCTGTTTTCTTTTTCTTTTCCCTTCTCTTAGCTACCTAGACAGCTTAGATCGAATCGGAGCTGCAGACTACCAGCCCACGGAGCAGGATATCCTCCGAACCAGGGTCAAAACAACTGGCATCGTAGAAACCCACTTCACATTCAAAAACCTCCACTTCAGGTTAGTCTAAAACTGCACGTACCAGCACATTTTCAGGGCATCTATTTGTCACAGGGTTTCCCCATAAGTCCCAAAGGAGAAATTGTTAAATTGCTGGTTAAAGCACGGACACAGCGTTTCTGGGGGTCAACAACATGCGGTGTTTGGCAATCTTGTCTTGAAAATCACTGCCTTTAGGACAGGAGCTCACGGTACCTTCTTCTAACCCCAAAGACACCTCTTTGTTGGCAGGTATGACATGAGATTGGCCCCAAGTCTGATCAAGCCTCAGAAATGTAAAAATATTTGGCCAAATCTTTCCCTAAAATGGGTCTGTCACTTGTGGTGAACGCTCTCTATTGACCCTCATGATGCCAGCCAGTAGAGAGCAGAGGGTGTGAAGACAGAAAGCTGCGCACACAGTATTTAGAGCATGTAAGTCTCAAGAGCGGGCGGTCTCCGCCTCCGCAGACCCTTTGGGACCTGGCACGCTGCTGAGGCTCTCCCACAAATCCCCGTATCCTTGGCTGTACCTGCTCCTCCTGGTCCTCCTCAGCTCCAGGCTCTGGAGAAGACCCAGCCGGTGGTTAAAGACCTGTTGCTTTGTGTTTGGAGCCTTCCAGGGACTGCCTGGTCAGAAAATGCCAAGACCGCTAAAATTTCCTCCTAACAAAGAGCGAGCGGGCGTTGATGGTCTTCTCCTGTGCCATAGGCTCTTCGATGTCGGGGGCCAACGGTCAGAACGCAAGAAGTGGATTCACTGCTTTGAGGATGTCACGGCGATCATTTTCTGCGTCGCGCTGAGTGGCTACGACCAGGTGCTCCATGAAGATGAAACCACGGTGAGTCTAACCGGGTCTTGGAGACCCCGACACTTCTTTACGGGACACTGCGTAGGCAGCAACTGAGCAGAGATTGCCGAATGCTCGCTGGGGTGCTACAGTAATGTGCTTTTGTCAGTCGCCCCCCCCGACTCTGAAGTCCTGGGGAGATTTGTCCTCCTCTGCGCTCTTCAAAATCAAGTCCTGCACGCCCAGGTAACGCTTCCTTGCACCGGTAAAGTCGCGGTGTTTTATTTCTCCTTTCCAAATGACCTGTTGTGTTTTCAAAACGCATTAATGGGACCCTATAGCCAGAAAGGGGAGACCTAGCTGGGTGGGCTTTTAAAGCAAACATAAGGAAGCGGCCGTGCCGTGGTGCGGAGGTGCGGGACGGCCGTGCACACCCGCGGCAGGCTCAGGAGAGGAGTACAACCTGTTTCTTCAGGCCACAGAAATTCATTTTCCTGAGTGAGACTGGAACTGTTTGATGCCTCAGGTAATTTGCTCTAGGAGAGCTTTTATGACTTCCCACTGCGACATTAGGCTCAAAATACCATCTGGAAATGCAGCTAGCGAGGAGCTGTGTGCTCCCTGGTATTAGAGCGCAATTAATACAAGTGAATTAAATACACGGAAAGGATGCAAGAAGACTCATTAGTGTCTTCTGGCTGTTCATTCAGTGTGCTGGGGACGGATGCTTTTGGGACTAACGACGACTGTGGCAAGCACCCGGTTGCATTTGTCTTAATGACGAGGGACCGGAGGCCACGGTCAGACTTTGGGAATGATTTCATCTGGGCCCAGCCCGCCAGGCTCCTGCCAGCCCTGTCGCTCTGAGGGTCTTTATTCTCCTGCTGGTAAAGGGGTCAGGCTTGCAGAAAGCCGGTGATGGGGAAGGAACGGAGGGAAAGATTGCTGTTAGGTATCGGCTTCCCAAAGAGCACAGGGCTGTGGTTTTCTAGCCTCGTCCGAGCCAGGTTTATGAGCTCTAGCAAAGTGTTTGATGAAGTCACCTGGTCGTTCGGGTCGTATTGATGCCCAAATATTGTGATATTGTCCCTCCAGACTGAGACACCCTACCCCCCTCTCACGTCCGCTTCTGTATAATCCTCAGTCCCCCGGCCCTGATATGCTCAAGGCTGCTCAGTCCCGTAGGATTTGCTGGGCAGGGACCAAAGTCTCCTGGCGTGATGTGAAAAACCCAGCCGTTAGCTCAACGCCGCAGAGCTCTGCGAGCTGGGCAGGGTCAAAACGCCCAGGAGATAAAGAAGAATGTGCAGGGAGAGGGCGGACGCACGGGGCAGGAAGCGAAGCTGTGATCTGAGCAGAGAGCAAGGAGCTCCGTAGGTATAACGTGGGCTGCGACACCCAAACCGTGAAGCCAAAGGCTTTAATTTAATACATTTAATACAGATCACCTTTGGGTGCCAGTCTGCACAAGCCAGAGCCTGTAATTCAAAGCCACGCAGCAAAAAAATGGAAGGGCTTGAATGCCAATGCCATTTTTTAAACGTCAGCCTTAACTCCTCTGAGATGGAGGGTACAGCATCTCTCCCAAGGATGCTGAGCTCTGCCAGTGACTGTCCATCACCCAGGACCACCCCGGTGACGAGCAGGGTGCCGGCTCAGCCTCCCCCCTCAAGTTCCCCGCTGCAAAAAAACCTGGGATTTTTGCAGCTCCAACTTTGCTCTCGCGTCCGGAAAGCAGGCTTGCCTGCTTTCCGGACGCGAGAGCAAAGTTGGAGCTGCACCAGAGTTGACGTTTGCTTTCTATTTCAATCCCTTTCCACCAAGCGTTTCTGGGGGTGCTGAGCAACAGGGGGGGGTGCAGAGGCAGCTGCTGTTCATTTACACGTCCAGCCTAAACGGGAGGGGAAAGGATTCGGCGTCACCAGCGCCTAACCCAAATAAACAACCCTGAGCCAATGCAAATAGGAAAAAAAATGATGGTGTCGGATCTTCTCCGCCCTGTTACACCCCCAGCTGAACCCCCAAGCGTTCCTTCTCCTCCCTGCGAATGTGGTTCCTCTCCAAAAACCCAGCGGTGAAAAGCGGCATCTCTTCAAGTCAGCTGATTTGCCGTCTGTCTGCATCCCGTCACATCTGCTGGCTTCAGTGACGTAAATCAGCTTTTATTGCTTCTCACTTAGAAAACACAAAGAGGAGGCAGCCGAGAGAGCGAGCTGGGTGCTGTTCCTCCATCTTCATTTTCTAGGGAGACGTTTCCTATGGTTCGGGCACTTCCAGCTGGATTAAGCCGCTGAAGGTTTGAGGGCTGCACAAATGTCTCTGTAAATAGGAAAAGGCTTGAGCTTTCCTTCCTGGCATGAAGCCACGAGAGGGAAAGAGCCCTCCCGCGTCTCAGGTCCCCAAAAAACCGCTTGCAAAGCCGGCTGCGCAGGGAGAACGGCTTTTCCTCGCGTGCTCGGCGCCCCGTTGACAGCAACCAGGGGATTTCACAGGGGCTTTTTGCGCTTCTCGGGGTGGAAACTGCAGTTCAGGTAAAGTCAGAGCAGGGGCTCGCTGTGTTAAGCTCAGGTAGCGCGGGGCATCGGGATCAGGGTGGTTGTAGGGTCAGCCTGTATCGCTGAGAAAAGCTCACGACGAGCGGGTTTGCTGTGAATCCTTGCGAACGAGACTGAGCAAAGAGCTGGTTAAACAAGGCTGGGGGAAACACACCCCTCACCTCCCCCTGCCCTTAAAATGAAAGCGCAGCTCTACGCTTCGAAAGGTTTTGGGGTTGTTTTTTTTGTGGTTTATTGCGCTCTTTGTTTGAAAAGATTGAGCACCCATCATCCTGCAGCAGCTGAGAAAGGGCTGTCGTGTGCCAAGCCATCGCTCCCTAAGAGCGGGTAGTCTTTTATAAGTGATGTGTTTTCTCTCCAATTCCACAAAGAGCAACACGGCAGGAGTGGAGGAAAGCAGGTACTTTTCTATGTCCGGATCAGAATATACAAACAGCACCAAAATCTCTCTCTGTGTCCGGATCAGAAAGACATAAACAAAATAAAGAAAACTTTCTGCATCTGTGACTTCTAGGCCCATACGCCCATAAAGACCCCGCTTTGCACAGAAACCCCCGGTGCTGTAGAATCCATCCTCGCCCATTGCCCCAAACACCTCCTGGAGAGGAGCAACCCAAGCGGGAAATTCAAGCGGTGCCTTCCTCCGTCCCATTGCTGCCAGCCGCAGCCGCGGCGAGAGCTCGGGAGGCCAAATCCCATCCTCTTCCCAGCACATCCAACGCACAAGACGCTGACTCCGAGGTGTTACACCAACCCTTGCCTTTACCGAGCCCATCCCGAGGAGCTGCAGGGCTCTCTGTACGCGGTGGGAACGTCCTGCTTTAACTGACCGCGCAACTCCATGGATTATGTCTTTGCATAACGAGGCTATTTTGTCTCATTTGGGGCTCACCTCTATGTTTCGTAAGCTGAGGTTCCGGGAGAAAAAGCCTCAGGTCTGTAATCTGGGAGGAGAGAGGGCCAGCAGTCACATTAATCGGTAAAACCGGGGAAGACGATTAACAAAGGTAGATTTGCAGTGTTCCTCCTAAACAGAATTCCTAGTGGAATTTAAAAAAAGGCAGCAAAATGGCACGGGACCTGTCGTGGGAACCCCGCCTATCCTCTTTGGGTTTTTTCCTCGCAAATTCAAAGGAGGCATGGCAAGAGAGGGAGACGGTCCCGCTGCACGTTGCTGCCTCTGAAAGGACGGTATTTAGGTCATCCATATCTAGCCAAGACGTGCAAGTATCGTTCGTGTCCCTTGGTGTGCGTTGGCGTTGGCCCGTTGGTTCGGGTTTCGTTGCGTGACCTGGCTAGCGTGCTCTCCCTGCTGTCACTGGGCAAGGAAAATTGAATCGCAGCACTCAGAAACTGCCTCCGGAGTGACAAAGCGAGTGGAAGTGGCTTGGGCATCTTAGGGAAGACAAGCAGGAGGGGGAATATGGAGTTTCTGTGCTTACAATAACCATCAGTGTCCTTAGAGTTTGCATGACAGTTAGCACTTCATCACCAAGGAAAACAGAATAGATTGAATTGGCCGCGTGTTGCAGAAATAACTAGGTCTCCTCCCACGCTCCGGTGAAAAAGCGATGGGGTTTATGAGCGTGTTTCTGCCTGGGCCGAGCCTTGACCGCAGCATCCTCACGCTCAGTAGAAAGCGGCTTGCCCTTCCCATCGCCGATGGGAGCAGGGCTGTGAATTCAGCTATAAGCAATTCTGTCTCTTGTCCTGTGCGGGAAAAGTTAACTGGACTTTTAATTTGTCCGGGCGGGTGGTTATTCCTGTGTAAGGTGGCTGGCGGGGCTGCTTTCCTCGTTGGCGTATAAAGTATTTGCCGGTGTAAAGATTTAAAATCCTGATTTTGAAATAGGAAATGACATTTAGAAGGCAACGTTTCAAGAGCCCTTCCTGTAATGGTAGACCCAACATAAAGGAGAAAAAGCAGCGCAATGGGTCCAGAAGCAGGTGAAATAATTTATATCACTTGACAGAAAATGCTGAGAAGCGGGATCTTTAATGCCTCCGAGCAGAGCGGGCAGGGGGGCTCCCGAGAGGGGCCCTGGGGAAGCTTTAAGGGACAAAAAGGGTCTTTGGATTTGCGGGTAGGAAGGGGATTATTTGGGGGGCCGTAACTTCTCGCTCGCCCTTTAGCAGCAGCCCGTCCCTTTAGAGGCTGCCTCCCCATCCCAGCCTGGGCTCTCGGAGGTCTCCTGCAAACATCTGCCGAACGAGTAGCGGTTGGGAAGGGCAAGGAAAGGGATGCGGCGAGGCGTTCCCGACGTGAGCCGGCACCAGGACAGCTCGCGTCCGCGCGTGGGCTCCTGGGAGCCCTCCTGGGATGCGACGGCATTTCCCGCGTGGCAGGCAGGTACGGCATCGGGAGCATCCGTCCCTGCTCGCCGGGGCGGTGCTGTGCCCCAGGGAGCGGGGCCAGGCGGCCTCAGGAGGCTTCACAGCTTGTTTCTGGAGTTTGAAAGGAATAGAGGATTTTTGTTGTAACTCTCATTTCCTACAGAGACGCGGTGGGTTGTGCTGTGTGTACGTTCCCATTACAACCGGATGCTAAAAGTCACTATTTCTTGGGAAAACACTCTCATTTCCTAACAGGTATTGACACAAATTAATCAAACCACGTAAGCGAAGCAGAAGGATTTCTGTAGGATCCTTACCTAGTCTTGCTACCATAGGAAAGCCAGCTTTGCCCGACCGCGAAGCCCAGCTCGGGAGAAGCCCTCAGCTTCTAGTTCTTAACCAAAACCCACGCCACGCGCCGCGTTTCCCGTGCCACGAGGCGCAGGAGCCCAGGCTGCTCCCCGCCGGGGCTGCGCAGCGCGGTGCGGGGCCGGCCGGGGCCAGCGTGGTAAGTACGGTGACGGCTGCTGCGGACAAGGCGTTGGTTCAACCCGCGAGCGGCGTTCACGTGTGTCTCTGTGCTTTTGTTATGAATCGGCAAGGGTGATAAAAACGTCACTAACAACGTTCTGTGAGGGACCCTGCTTAAAAAATGGTTAATTGTATTTGCTTTCCGCTCCCTTGGCCGCCCTCCGCTGTCTTCTCTCCTCCCAAAGGCTTTGGGTAGCCAAGGATCTCCGGCACAAAACCTTTGCAGGTCTCCACATGGTTACAATTCTGACGCCACAAATAGCAAAGAGGAGCATTGCTGCGGGGCTCCCGCACCAGCCGGCACAAAACGGGTTAGCAAAAAGCAGCACGCGGACGTGGGATGATCCTGATAAGCAACGTCTTGCAACCGAGACCCAATGAGTAAACGCGGTTTTGCATTTGTGCGCAATGACATCTTCCCCGTGTATCGTTGCAAGGCACGGCGGGGAGATGCTCGGGCGTTTCGAGTCTGGTAGCGATGCGTGTGGGATACGGTCCGGCAAATCGCGCGCATCCTGTTTCACTCCGGGTCGGATCGGATGTTTCCTTCATCCGCGGAATAAACATCCGCTAAATAAAACATTCAGCAGCAGCTAAAGCCTATCGATGAAAAGGAAAGCGTTAATCAATAAAGCGCCGGGCTCGATTCTGCCGCCAGTGCGGGCGTGAAAGGCAGCGGGAGAGGGGTGCTGCCTCCTGCACCACTCTGAATTTCCAAATCCAGGGTGCCGGCGGGGACACACACACACACACACACACACCCCGAAAAAACCCTCCGGCAGTGAGCCCGTTGCAGCCCTGTTCTCTCCAGCGTCTCTCCGGCGGTCGCTGTAACCAGTCTCGTATGTGCACTAGCGGGTTTGGGGAGTGCTGTCCCAAGGAGATGCCGCTGGGAAAAGCCGAGGAGCCGGTCCGGTCTGTACCATGCTTTGCCTTTGATAACCCCCCGACTCTTGGGTGTGCTTCGTCCTCACCGCGCCTGCTCTCTCCGCTGCCCGGCTCCCGGCACGCGACCGGCGTGCGCACTCCGG
Source organism: Aramus guarauna (assembly GCA_013400195.1). Classification (NCBI taxonomy): domain Eukaryota; kingdom Metazoa; phylum Chordata; class Aves; order Gruiformes; family Aramidae; genus Aramus; species Aramus guarauna. Next base: position 411,555 of record VXBL01010263.1, read on the forward strand.
CGTCGGCCTCGCGCGCCAAACATCGCCAGCCTCGGCGCCTTCACAGCTTTTCCTCGGCCGTCTGACCTTACCTAGCCAAACAAAGGCCAAAAAATGAGCATTTGAGACACCAACCAAATTTGGCAGGTATGAAGCTTCTCTTGAACCGAGAAAAAAAAAAAAAAAATAAAATAAAAAGCAAAAGCGAGTTGAGAGTTGAAAGCAGCAGGGAACATGACACTTGGTTGACTTTGCCGTGAGCTCTTTCCACCACCGTAAAACCATGTGGCGGACTTTGCAACTCTCTAACTGGCCTGTTGGGTTGGTTTTTTTTTCATTCCTCTTATCTCTCTCCTTTCCTCTGTTGTTTTTTTTTGCATGACCTATAACAAAAAAGCTGACTTCTCGCTGTGTGTGCATTTGAACGTATGGCTCTTCTGCTGGCGAGTAGCTAACGTTCTGCTGGAGGCATGAGCTAACAGCCGTGGTAGCTGCCTGACTTCTAGTCTGGTTGGTCTTAGATGCCCTTCGTTACGTTTTTCCTTTTTATACTATTTCCTCTTCCTTTTTCACTTTGTTTTTCCCCCCCTCTCTCTGCCAGACACTTTCTGTTGAGCCATCTTCCAAGAGAACTAAAAAAAAAATAATTAAAAAAAATGGAAAGCCCAACAATGGACAACACCACTAAACCCAATAACAAAACCAGGCGAAGGTCACGGCAAGGTCATTTCCAAAATTATGTCACCTTGATGTCTGCTTCCAACTCTAGATTAATTCAAGGATCTACCAGTCCTTGGTTAATGTATCCAACCAGTTGTGTGCCGCACACGTTCGAGAAAGTAAAATTAAAAAAAAATTTAAAAAAATTAAAAAAAATAATGAAAACGTTTTGGAAAATCTGCATGAGCTACACCGACACGTAAATCTGATCAAAGGGCAAATGTAAGTCCCCATCCATGCATGGTGCATGATGATTTCTATGAGCTGGGATCCTGTAAATTATACGCTATGCAAAATCAGAACAGCTCTGTATAGTTAAATGCCCTTAAGTTACTAACTGTATGTCAAACCTTATAGGGATTGCATCTGTGTATGTATACGTTCGGCTGTGTGTATACATAAATTCATTATGTATATTGTAGCTTTTCTTTTTTTTTTTTTTGTTTTCCTCCTTAATTTAGTTGTTTTAGATTTCCCTACATGTTGAACGTCCCCGAGTCGCTTGTCTTTGGCCTGATGTCATCTCTCCTTTCTATTGCAGAACCGCATGCACGAATCACTGAAGCTTTTTGACAGCATCTGCAACAACAAATGGTTCACAGATACATCTATCATCCTCTTTCTAAACAAGAAGGACATATTTGAGGAGAAAATTAAGAAATCTCCACTGACTATCTGCTTTCCTGAGTATACAGGTAATGAGAAAGTGTGAGGATGGCTCCCTACACCCGCGCCCTGGTTCCCAGCGTTGCTCGGGAGCACGAACCCCCCCGCAGGTCTCCCAGCACTCCACCATTACAGTCACTGGTCTCTGGGAGCCCAGCGCATGGGGCCGGTTAGGCTGGAGCCCAGCTTCACCATTTCATGACCCATGGCGTTGCCCCGGGGGTCCTGGCCGACCCGAGGGTCCCTCGGCGGTTCCTGGCACCGGGGGGGGGGCTGCAGGATCAGCTCTCCAGCGTGCAGACAGCAGGTCCCACAGCTTGGCTGGCTGCTTCGGGCTCAGGCTGCACATCCGTATCAATCCCCTTAGTTTAGGAGGTCCCCAGTTTGTCTCTCAGGCTCGCTGGCGTCGAGCATCTGGACGTGGAAACGCTTCCAGTTAAACGCAGATAGAAAAGGAGGCTCTTGGTTTTCTCATGCGCTGGGCCCCCCCAACACCTCTTAACCCACAGCGCAGGCAGGGTACAGCCCCAGCAAGCCCTGCCCTGAGCGCGGCTGGGGAGCAGGAGACCTTCGCCATACCTGGAGATGCGAGCAGAGGCTCCGCAACAGGGCAGCGTGCAAGAAGCCCTGGCTTCTGCCGCCTGCCTGGCATCTGACCTGCTAATGATGGGAACACATCACCCGTGCAAAGGCTGCAGCTGCACCCCGCCGCTTCCCACTGCATCTCGCCAGCTTCCACAAACCCTCATTACCATTCCGAGACAGCACAAAAATAAACTTTTATCGTCATGAATTATTTAAGCTCACCGGAGACATCCAGATGAATCAAACCAACAGACGGAGAAGCAGATCTCTTTGTCAGGAAACATAGTTGTGAACCGGGAGTACCAAGAGTGTCACATTTCTGGGCAGGCCAACAAATTATTAACCAGAGCTTCCTATCTCTGAGCACTTGATTTTTCACTGTGCATAGGCAAAAGCGATCCATCATTGCTGCTTTGGGCTGAATGGTCTATGACCACGGAGCTCGACGACTCCATCTGAATTCAGAAGAACATCTGCAGGCTTCCTCTCCGGGGAAGCTTTGGATGTTTGTCACTACCAGCACATTTCAGCCGTCTACTCATCCGCTTGGTCCAGACAGCACCGACCTAGTCCTGACATGGTTGTCTAACAAGATCTAATAACGGGAATTTCACAGTCTTTACAGTTGAGAGCTCACAATGGTGCCAACCCCAAATTTTTTCTGGTTGCAAATCAGATTGCTGCTTGCTATCTTTTGGATGGCTTGCAGAGCAGCTCATCACCATCCTCTTTATAGCAGCGCTTCTATATACCCGAAGATTTTTATCCTGCCCTCTGGCTTTTTCCCTTTGCTCCATCAAGCAGACCTGCACCTTCCTCTCCTTCCCCATCACATTTTGCGGACCTGGCGTTGGGGAGCTTCACTGAAGTCTCCCAGTAACCCCACTCTGGAATAATATCCCTGCATCTCCTTGCTGGCAGAGAGATTAGAACAAGAAGGGATGTCGGTTTAGCTAAAACTCTTCCTTCCCAAGCTATCCCAGCCCAGGAGAGGAGTTCCGGGGGGAGGCAGCCCCTGGCACGCACGTAACTAAGCTCTCAGCTGACTAAGCGGAGGAAAACAAATGTAGCTTGTTTCTGGAGTACTTCAGCCCCCAGTGAGCCAAACCAGTCCTCCCCAAGTCTCAGAGGACCCCAAAGGTGCTCTAAACTCCTTCGAGGTTCTGTTCTGTCCCAGCGCCACGGACCCTCCCCGAGCCTCTGGTCTCTCTCGTGCCGTCGGAGAGGGCTGGAAGTCCGAAGGCTGAAAGTCTGATCCAACGGGGATCTGAACCAGAAGTGAAGAACATCTCACCCCAAGGCATTCGGCAGTGCCGTTAAAAGTTGGAAGTTAGCTCGTGCTAGCGTTAAGCCAGACCTTAGACCCAAGCAAACACTTAAGCTTGGTCACCCCCGCTTTGCTGACCACGGCTCGGAGGATGAAGCCCTCGTGGCCTTGTGAAAAAGCAGCGTTATTAGAAAGCTGTCCTGGAGTTAGAAAGAATTATTTGGTGAAAGCCTATAAATCAAACAAGCGGATTTTGAACGTCGCAAGTCAGTCCCGCAAAATGCTTTTAATAAAATGAAGTTTCTGATGTCCGTTAGTTCTGCAGACAGAGAATTGTCAGAAGACCGCCTCCACAAATTTCCTTGCTGCCTGCCAGAGCGCTGACTGTTTCCATCCCCTTAATTCACTCTTGCTTTTAACTAAGCCACAATTCTTAGCAAAGCAGCAGCAGAATCCAGGGCGTGTTTTAAACCGGGGCCGGCAGTAGCCATGCCCTGCTCTCCCAGAAGGAATCCAGCATCTAAATCCTCGTGCCTTTGAACCGCCAGCTTCCCTCCCACAAAACACCCTCTCGGTGGTGCACAGCACGCCGATCTCTTCCCAAACCCTTCGCACAAGTCTCCGTGCCGGAACCTGCTCCCAGCAAACGCTTTGCTCGCACTCCCGGCGTGGCGTGATTTTAGCCACAGTTCTAGCAGAGGGTGGTGCGACCCTCATTTCTCAAAAAGAGGGACGTTTCGTATTAGCTTGTGTGTGTTTCCTTCGAGAAAACCCCGCTTTGCTCTGTAACAGAGGCTGGAGCTTTTCAGGGCCTTTTGTCTTAGCGATTCAGAGAGAGGAAGGCACGGTCAGCGATACCGCCCGCAATTCATCGACATTTTAGCTCCTCTTTTCCATCAAAAGCTGAAACTTTAAAAAAAAAAATAGAAAAAAGCTGAGCCTTTGCACCAAGTCAAGCACTTAGCGCGTTCCTGGCAGGGGTTTTTTCCCTCTTTTTTTGTCGCCACGATGTGGAATTTCTTCTGGTTTTTCCCATCGCAGCCTGTTTAACGCTCAGTTCCCTCATCATCATCTCCGTAGACTATAAACAGCAACTCAGAATAAAAACACAGCTGAGCTGACAGTCGGAGAGCATCCCCTGCCCTGCAGCAGCCCTGCCCGGTCACGGTGCCCGTCCCCGAGATGGCGATGGGGCGGCCGGGTCGCAGCAGCAGCCCCGTACGAGCTCCCCGTGTCCCTACAATGGGGTGCTTGCGGGCACCCCGCAGATCCCGGGTCAGGGGATTGCCTTAACCCCCTCTTTTTCCTTTCGTCTCGGCTCTCTTATAGGCCCCAACTCTTTCACGGAGGCGGTGGCTTACATCCAGGCTCAGTACGAGAGCAAGAACAAGTCCCCCAACAAGGAGATCTACACGCACATCACCTGCGCCACCGACACCAACAACATCCAGTTCGTCTTCGACGCCGTCACGGATGTCATCATCGCCAACAACCTGCGGGGATGCGGACTCTACTAAAGCCCTCTCCTCCCCTCCTCTCCTCGCGCCCGCTGGGAGCATCCTCCGGTCCCGCGGACAGGTCCTCTCTCTCTTTTTTTTTTTTTTTCCTCCTCAGAAGATGATGAGGAAGAAATACATAAATCCCACCTCCCGCCCTAGAAAACTTTGCAGCGAGTTCTGCTTTCCCCAGCCCCGGTTTTTTTGGTTTTTGTTTTTTTTTTTGTTATTTTTGGTTCATTCCCTTGCTGCCTCGTTCTACTCCTCCGTTCCAATTCACAGTGCTGTAGAGGGAGCTAACGCATTTCCCACAAAGTGCATTTCAACTGCCAAAAGACAAAAATACTTCAGTTTTTAAAAAAAAAGGAAAAAAAATCAAAGCCTTAAAATACCGGTCAGCAACACTGTAGTTTGGAACCAAAACCTTTTTTTTTTTTTTTCCTCTCCTTGAAATTAAGGGATATTTTTAATTCTGCTAGTTATTTATCTTTTTTTAAAACAACACTATTCCTTTGGGAAGTGCTAGATCCAACAGGATCACTTTGAGGGTACCTTACGGCTCCGGTTCCTACCCCAAAACCAGAGGGGTCGGTGTTGAACGCAGCCACCGCAGCTTGAATTTGTATATTTTTCCTTTTTTCCAGACAGCTATTTGAACAAGTAAAACAGCCATATCGAGTTCCGCTGGTGTCTAAGATGGACACAGTAACAAAACCTACTAAGCCTTGTCTAAAAACATTCGTTACCGGTAACAGCTTTACCTCAAGTTGTTCAAAATTAATGTTAAAATATGTCTAGTGGTTTCAGTAACCCGGTTTTTAGGCTTCGCTGGATGCCCCGGAGCTGCTGGGCTGAGCGGGACGGTGGTGGCTGGGCTTGGACCCCGGGGATGGCGTCCGGATGGGGACCCCGCGCACGGGGGCATCCCGCCCAGGGTGCCGGCCTGGGTACCCAGCGACTTTTCCCAAAGCATCTCCCAGCCAAAGGGATTTCAGCGCAACCGATGCTCCGGCAAACGCACGGCGTCTCTTTCCAAAACGTCAGCCCTCAAAACGCTGGGGTGCACCAAAAATATTTAGCCCTGGCGTCTTGCTGGTGGAGTTTGAGCTTCAGAGCACCTGAAATGCGGAGAGGTGCTTTGGGAAACCTCGCCGTGCCCGAGTGACGGCAAGGTGGGCAGGAGCCTCGCGGCTCTTCGTCACACCTCGGGCATCCGAACAGCCTCGAGAAGTCCGACCCTGCACTCTGAGCCTCCTCGGCCGAGCAGAAGCAGGTAGCTTGCCTGTGCCATCTCCTGCCTGGGCGTCCAAGAGAGACAGCTCCAGGTTTGGCGTCTCCTGTCAGGACATCTCTTTACCAGTATCTGCAGCGAGAGGGATGGTTTGTACTGGCCGTGGAGTGGCAAGGGAGGGCTCAGGGAGCTGGTTAGAGACAAGGGATGGAGTAGGAAGGAGAAGTGCGAGGAAGAGAGGGAAGGAAGGGAGGAAGGAAGGAAGGAAGGGCAGGGGGAGAGGTGTGGAAGGGGCAAGGGTAGCGCCCAGCACAGCAAAACGTGGGGGCACGGAGGGTCCACCCCGAAAGCTTGCGTGGTGCCTGGGTGAGCCGGCCTCCTCCGAGGTCGCGCTGGGGACCTACCTGCACCGGGGGGCAGGTGGGCAGTGCTGGCCCCTGCCTCTTCTCCACCTCTCAGAAATCCACGGTCCTGGAAAACGTCTTTCCGGGCCAGCCAGAAGTTCAGCTGTCCTCCCTTGGGAGCCCGAGCTAGGGCTGTCTTTCAGGTTTCCGGAGGTCTGAGTCTTCTCCGGTGCCATGCCCGAGAGGGACGAGATCTCTTTTCCCGCTGTGCCCGTCTCAGGGTGGGCTGAGCGCGAAGCCCCAAGGCCAGGGGCGGGTACGGTGGTACGGGACGAGGGAGGTTTGGGAGAGAAGTTGCAGGAGGGAGATGAGGCAGGTCGAGGCAGCGGGGAGGACGGGAAGAGAAGGGTGCCTGGGAGCGGAGGAGAGTCCCCATCAGAGGTTGCGCTCCGCCGGGACGGTGCCGGTGGGACGTCCGTGGCAAAACCCCAACCAGGGATGTGCGCAGGAGCACCCGGGGCAAACAGGGGAACGAGGTGGCTGTCGCCCAGGTCGGCAGCTCACAGCCGGGTCGGTCACCCCCAGTTTCATTAACATTAAACGATGACGCTGCATTTGGCGTTGCACGGTGAGGACGCAGGGCTGCTCTGCTGGCCGCTAGCAGCAGTAACGCCGGGTCTGAGCCTGCCCGGCTCTGGCAGAAGTGAGTACCCGCCTTTCCCCTCACCATCTCGGCCTTAAAACACCTCGGGCGGCACCAGCTCGCAGAGAGCGCGGGCTGCCCGGCAGAGCCCGGAGCCTTCCTCCCGCTCCTCCCAGCCCCGGGCTCCGCGCTACAACCACAAACCAAAGGAACCCTGAGCGCAAGGCCCACGCGTGTCCCGTTTGGTTTAGCTTAGGGTTTTCGGAGTCGATGGGAAGGTTTTCCGATGAGAAGATTCCCGATGGGAAGCACCTGCTCGGTTCTCTGGGTCCCGGGAAGGGACGAGCCGATGGCAGCGGGATGGTGCTTCTGCCACGGGGGGTGAGCTGGAGGGGTGCGGAGGGACGGGGACGCTCCCGGAGCTCGTCCCGTGGGGGTGGCCGAGCACCCAAACGCGTGCTCAGCGTCCAAACGAGGGCTGAGAAGCTGCGTGTGAGTTACGTTCGGTACGTAAAGTGTACGTAACTGCTGGACCCAGGGCGCAGGGCCAGGCCAGGTCGTAGATTAAGCTCTGATGGAAGAGTTTGATCAGCAGCACTAGAATTTTGGAGATTTTCGGTTCCCACCCCTTGCTGCGGATGACATTTTATCCGAGCGAATAAGCAGCAGAAGCTGTTCCCAGTGACGGCAGCACCCAGCCGAGACTTCAGGAGCTCCCGGCATAAAGCGCACAGGAATATTTTGCTAAAGACGATTTAAATTAACCCCAAACCCTGCCGAACGCAGCCGAGTCACCGGGCTGGATTCGGGTAAGCCGTGCCCGGCCACGGGGTCCAAACCCCCTCCTGCCCCGACCCCTCCGCAGCTCCGGCTGGTTCCCCGGCACGTTGGTGATAACCAACCGCTGGTGCTCCACAGGGAGAAAAGGGAGAAAAAGAGGAGGAAACGTTGACGCACAGAGCCTTTTCTTTCTTTTTTTTTTTTGGCACATGGCATGCCTAAAGCTTCCTTCCAGCTGCTGCTGCTGCTGCCGCTCCCTCCCTCACCCCAGCGTCGTGAGGATTCACTGACAAAGGCTGGAAGCGGCGTTCGGAAAATGAAATGCTTCCAGCGTTAAACACTACTATTTCTCCCGCGTGATGGCCGCGTATAGATTTCTGTCTGCAGAACGGCTGCCAAAGCATTACTCACCGCTGCCTTTCTGCATCCTCCCCGGCTTCTTCTGACGGATGTGCCTTCTGCAGGCAATCCCTTACCCCCTGCCTTTTCCGAACACCAGCGGTTGCCTAGAAAGAAGACCTTGAAATGCATCGCCTGCTTTCAAAAGCCCTCTTCTTAACGGCCCCTCGCGCTTTGCGACTGCAACGCTCCGAATCCGGCCCCTCAGAGCCCCCGAGCCGTGTTTCCAATTGCAGCCTCCGCGTAGCAGGGATGGTGCAACTGGTACAGCTGTGCCAGGGCACGGCGGGGACACACACGTGTTTTAAAAGCACAGAAATGAAACAGCTACGTGTACCCCCTGTTGCCCTTCAAAGCTAAAGGCGAGAATTTGAAAATAGATGCATTTTTTGGGATGCGGGAGGTTTTTAATGGCTCGGGTCGCGAGTCCAGCAGCAGCATCCGAGGGGCATCGTGTCGAAAGCAGCGTTAGCGGCTCGCGATGAGCTTCAGACAGCAGCAAAAAGAAACTTGCTCCGTCGGCAATGAGAGGGTCGGGGATGTGGGGCCGTGAGACAAAAAGAAAAAAAAACACGCAAATAGCTCCATTTCAGTGAAACAGGACAGCCTGCAGACGGAAAGCCCTGAGCAGACCCGGCTCCAGGGCTGAGCCGCAGAGCAGCGAGCCGCCCGTGCTCCCGGGGAGGAGGCGGCAGCCGGGCTCCTTCGGGGAAGGAGCAGTAGCCGTGTGCCAGGAAAGCCCGGTTAGGAGCCAGCCGCCTCCCCCAAAGGCCAGGTTTCTCCTGCTAGCAGCGTTCCCGCTCCTGGTTTCAGAGGCGGCCGGAGGAGCCCAGCGAGCGGCAGGATCTCTCGGCGAGGCCATCTGGCCCCTCCGTCTGCCGCCCCTGCCCTCCCGCCGGCTCTAGCGAGGGGTCGGTCCCACCGCCGCCCCCCCCCACCCCCAAAATACTTCCAACTAAATCTCTCTCAGGAGTTTTGTGTGAGAATGAGCTTCTTGCCTTCAGCCAGCCCGGCCCTCCACGGAGGGGAGAGCATCCTCGGGAGGGGGCTGCCGTGCCTCCTCGGTAGCTGAGATTTTTTGTTTTTCAGGACACTAAAAGTATTAATGAGAGCAGTCTATACTGTGATGTACATTAAAACGTATCCGGTGGGTTTAATCTGCTGTGGCACGCGCCCAGCGCTTGCCGGCAAGGGACCAGCCTTTGTTCTCGGGCCAGGAATGCAATCTCCAGGAGGTGAGGAGGGGACGCAGATGCCGTCCTTTCGCCAGAACATCCCAGCGCGCCCAGTCGCTGCCGTGCCGAGCGTCGGGCAGCCCCTCGCCGCGCGGCATGACAAGGCGCGGGGTGCAGCCGGGGGCGGCAGACCTCCCCCGCGAAGGACCGACCCCGCGCTGTTGATGCGCCCGAGTCTTTTGTGGCCAAAACCCCGCTCCCGGAGGCGGGGAGGGCCGTGGCGTTCCTGGGGACAAGGCTGACCGCTCGGCAAGTCGATTAGAGAAGCTTAGTACTAGCGTGTTTGTGTCTTTGTCCAGGGCCAGGTTTGTCTTCAGGCTTACGACCAAAAAAACCAAACTCCACCACCATTCCCAAGGAGACTAAAACCCTCCTTGACCATCCGACGCCGGAAGCGTCGAGGTCAGTAGAGATGGTGCTGCTGAGCACCGTCCTGAGCGCCCAAACCCATCCCACGCCTGCACCCCCGACGCACACACGAGAGCGCGGAGACGCGGTCCGGGTGGCCCAGAGGAGCGGAGAGGGTCTCGCCTCTACCTCCCCGGAGGAAAGAGCGGACAGAAACGCTCTCCCAAAGCGCCCCGGGACCCGAGCGTACGTTATCGTTGCTGAGCTCCTGCAGCGACACGAGAGAGTTGCCGCTGACGGATATAGGTACCCGACCCCTCGGGCGTTACGCTGAGAGCGTGGCGATGGAGAGGGACTGCTCACGGACCGCTCCTGCCCGAACCAGCAGCCTGCGAGATCTTTACTCGCGCTGCGAAGGCGAGTTAGCGAACACGAGCGGTACCGCCCTAACCGCTGCTGTGTTCGGAGGAGGACCGAAGCAGGGAGAGGGCAGGGAGCCGGGTGGGAGACCGGGCAAAGCCAGCTCCGTCTCCCGGAGAGGGCAGCAGGGACGGGGAGGAGGTGGAGGGCTGGGAGCCGGCCCGACGCTCGCTGCCCTGGCCCCTCTCCCACCCAGCACCTTGGAAATTAATGCCGAGACCAAACCCTGCCCGTCCCGTCGCGCGGGCGAGTGGATCCGGGTGTCATCGTCCCCCCCGCTGCAGGTGGGGAGAGGGGACGGCAGCGAGTCACAACGCGATTTCCAGCATTGCCCGCGTCTCACCAGCTTTCCCGGCGCTGGAGCAACCCGGTGACACCGGGCAAGCAAATAGCCTTGTTTAAAGACCAGCCATTGCCCCGTTGAGTAGCCCAGTCCCTAAATTAACACCCTCAGCCCTATTTCCCCACCCCCCCCTTTCCCTCCTTCAGCTCTACAAGGGAACGGTGACCATCACCCCGCCTCTGGGCTCCCCGCCACGTTTCTTCCCGAAGGATCGCCGGAGGCCACCACGATTTTCCTTTTGCTGGTTTCCCGCTGAATCGTTTCTCCTGCATGTTTGATGGCCCAAACTGTATTAACTGTAATTTTGTACGAAGAGTGACTGTCCATTGGTTTAATAGAGCGTTAGTTATTGTAATAATTTATTGGCTGTCGGTAATGTATTTATTAGTTACAAAATGTTAATAAAGTGCCAGCTCTTTTCTAGCGTGAGAGGGTTTTTATTGTGTCTCCCTTGAGCGTGTCCGGCTTCTCAAGCCCATCGTTGACCCTACGCCTGCTCCGTGCACACGCGCGTACGACGCAGCGTCAGTTGTCCGCCACCGCCTCGTTCACCTGGAAACGCAGCATTTGAAAAAGGATATAACCAAAAGGTATTGAATGTTACGTAAGTATTTGGTGGGATTTCTTTTTCCCCACCCTTTAAGTAGAACAACTTTACCGCGGTTTCTACTTGCTCCTGGGCTTCTCGAAACGACTCCTGCCCTCCCGCAGTCCCTCACCCCCGCGTGTCTCTGTCAGACCATCCACGCTTTTCCTCCGGCGCGGCCAGACCCGCCTCCGGCATCCGTCTATCCACACCCAGCCGCCGTTTCGGCACCGGCGATGCCCGGGACAGAGCATCCCTGCTGCCGCGTTGCTTCCTCCGACACTTCGGCTGCAAATCTCCTGCGAGCAGCAAACTTCGCATCTCTTTTCCGCCGTCTCTTGGCAGGCGCGCGGAGGCAAAAGGGTTATTTCTGGTTCCATTCGGCGCTGCCTCCTCCCCGCGGTAACGCCGTACGCGGAGCATCTTCCTCTCCCTTTGAAATAACACTTGCGCCAGTTTGTTCTTTTATGTTTAAACTAAAAGATCTTCTGTTATTTGGGGCATGAAATAGAAGAAACCAAGAGAAACATTTTCCGTAAGCCTCAGCAAAGGAAAATTGACCGTTACTCCTGTTGACTCCACCAGTTCCCAGGGATGGAACGTCAGCTGGACGCATCCTCGCACACGCGTCCCCATGCGTCCCACCCTGCGGGTCAGGCAGAACCGCAGGCCAGCCCTGAGAACAGCTCATGGCTGAGGGGGAAAGGATTTTTCTTCCTATATAATGTATATGTACAGTATTTGGACTGGGCATTTTTAAAAAAATTCCCTCCGGGATAACCACCCCGCCCGGATCTTCCGCACGGGTGTCCAGCAGTCAGCAGGGTTATTTTCCCTCCCACCGGGGATTTTCATTTCCCCAGGCACGAGCTTTATTTCAGCTGCTCCTCCACCAACACCATCACTCCTTTATTTAAATAAAACACTTAAATGGGACAACACAGGGGATGAACAAGGCGGGGGGGCAGGGAAAAAGCCAACCAGATACTTTCCATGAAAATCTCAAGACCCAGCGTTTTTCCAACAGCCACAAGTCAAGAGCAGCCACATCCTTTTGTGGCAGTTTCTGTTTTCCCCATGAATAAGGCTTTTTTTTTTTTTTATTTTAAAAAAAGAATCAAATGAGGTCCCCAAGCTTTGGAAAGCAACTGCTTGGCATCCCTAGCTACTCTTTGTCAAGGAACCGACAGCGCAATCTCAAAGCCTTTCAAGATGAAATCAGACATCTGCTAAATTTTGCATGCAAAGCTACAGTTGAAGTGTAGCTAATAAAATGACTCACTAATAAAACATTCATGGAAAACTCCAAAACCTGTAATTGGGTCGTCATTTCATTAGCAAAAACGTGTGTTCTCACGAATCTTCGCCAAGTCCAAAGCCCCCCTCACCCCCCCCCCCCCCCCCCCTTGCTGCGCCTCCAAACCCCAGGGGCTCCGGGGGGTGTTTGCGGCAGGAGGGATTCCCACGGGCACCCCCCGTGCCCCAGAGCCCGTCGCTGCTGCGGTCAGCTCCACGCACGGCTCTTCCGAAAAGACCCGGCCGGCCCGGTGCCAGCAGCAGGCAGCTGAGCCAGGACCCGGGCGGGGGGCTCAGCCCCAAGAGGGGGGTGCAGAGAGGGGTGTGGGGGGGAGGCAGCAGCTTCAGGCTTTGTTAAGCCCTGGTTTTGCACCAGAAGCTTTGCAAGTCTGAGCGGTAAACTAGGTGGGTACGTGCCTAAAATGTCTCCCAGAGTCGTCAGCCGAGCAGCAGGGAACGGCCGGCTCTTTGCTCTGAGAGCAAGCGAACGATGGAGAAGGTTTCCCAGAGTCCCGGAGCCGTGTCCGTCCTGTCCGGCGGCACCTCCGCACTAACAGTGAGCGAGCGCGTGTGCCTGCCCGCACAGACACCCCGCAGCCGTGCGAGGGAGGCGTGAAAATACTCGGCTTGACGGTGCCCGGCACAGCCGATGGGCACAGGACAACCTCTCCTCCTCCTCCTCTCCACTCCTTTCTGGTAACAACTTCTGTAGCACCGGGAAAAGCGGCTTTACCCACGTGTGAAAGGACAATTCATTGTTTACAATTTACAGCTTTTAGGGATTTGCCTCTATTTATGCTCCTACTAAAACCCTCCCGTGCCCCAAACCTCCCTGGAGCAGCCGCCAGCCCGGGTGGCCCGGGAGAGCTGCAGAGGCACCTCCACCGCTTCCCTCCACGCCGGGATCGCTCAGCAGCATCCCGGCCACCACTCCGCCGTTTTCAACGGGCTGAAGGATTTTCCAGGGGCAGAAGGGCCCGGCTGGGACAAGGACCCGGCACCGGGATAACCGCAACGGCACCGCTCGGCACAAGGGCCCTTCCGGGCAGGTCGGCAGGACCAAACCGGATCCGTCCCCACGCCCAGCACATCCCGGCTGCTGGCTGGTGCCGTCCGCCCATCCTTTATCCGGGCTCTGCCGGTGCTGCTCTGGGGGTGCCCAGCCCCCGGAGAGACACGCGGCCCCTTCCACGCTCCTCTGGTTCGGCGGGTGATGAGAAAATGACTATTTTTTTTTCTGCTCTTCCTTGAAGCTTCAGGTGTGAGCGCTGCGAGAGCAGCCCCCCAGGACCGGCTGCAGCCTCCGCACCCGCCTGGTCCTCCAGCCCAAGAGGAGAGCAATTCCCTGTCTCCTCCACCTTTGTAACCATCTCATTCATCACTGCCTTATTTCGGAGGAAGTTTTTTTTGCTCTCTAACCATTTCAACTCAGAAGAAGCCTTCTCCTCTCCTCTAACTCTCTCTTTCTCTTTGCCTTTCTCTCTCCCCTCTCCTCCCTCTGTGCTCCCCGTTGCAGAACCGCATGCACGAATCTCTCATGCTCTTCGACTCCATCTGTAACAACAAATTCTTCATCGATACCTCCATCATTCTCTTCCTCAACAAGAAAGACCTATTTGCCGAGAAGATCAAGAAATCGCCTCTGACCATCTGCTTCCCTGAATACACAGGTACGTGCCAGGGCTGACGTGGCACAGCCCGGCGTGATGCCCGTCACCGCGCCGTCGGGGCTGCATCTCACCCCAGAGGTGGGCAGGGGGGATGGGGCACATTTTGGGGGGGCAAAAGCATCGCCCGCCTTCGAGAGCCACGGTGCAGCTCCAGCATCCCGCTCGCGGGCTGGGGTTACATCCTGCGCGCAGGGAATTCTTGCGGCAGAGGTGCAGGACCAGGTGATGGGACAGAGAGGTGGCCGAGATGAGTTGGGACAAACGGAGAGGAGCTTTAACGAGTGTGGCCGCAGGGAGCTGTGGGAAGGAAAAGCCTTGACGGAAAGGAGAAGCCTTGGTGGGAGCCTGCTGCCCACCGCCCGGGCTCTCCTCTTCGCCGATGGTTCCTGGTGGTCTTCCGAGCTGCATCTCCTGTTGGTGCCCCCCAGAAGGGCCTTGGCCGGGGGAGCAGAGAGCCGCCTTCGCAGCAGAAATCTGTGAAACCACACGGGAATCGCACATCTTTAAGTAAAACCGATGTGGCTCGGGGAAAAGAATGAAAACCAAGAAAGTGGGATAAGAATAGATATCCCTTCTGAATTCCCTAAGGGAAAGAAAAAGACCAGTTCAGATTCAGAAGCTCCAGCACCCTCTACAAATACTTCACTGTCTCTCAGCTATCTCACCCACCCTGGACGCCGGGACCAGGGGCTGCCCCAGCGAGACGGCACCCACCCGCTCCCCTACCGCATAAGCGCACCCACATTTCCGCCGGAGGTTTTTAGGTTTCTCCGTCACAAAAGCAGCAGTACTTTTTTTTTTTTCCCCCCCATCCACCCGGTGGGACATCTCAAACTATCCCTCAGGGGGTCGGACGGCACGTCCCAGCTACCCCAGGGAGGGGGACGCCCCAGGGGCACCCAATAACCTCCCCTCTCCTTCGGCCAGGAAGGGAACCGGCAAGCTGGAAAAGGAAAATAAATCCCCCGATAATAGCAGCTCTTCCAAAGGCGATTTCAGGGGTGTAATTCAGGCTTCGCGGCTCCCCGCGAGGGGCCCGGCACAGCCACTCTCGCTGCCGTAAGCGGCTTAACGCAATAACGCGCATTTTTCGGCGCAAACATCTGGCCCCTCTCCAGCCCGCTTTGCAAAAGCGAAACTCCCCTGCCCCAGCGCCAAGGGGACCGGGGGGCATCCCCGAGGGGGTCCTGCCCCATCGCCGCCCCTCGCCCGGGGTGGGACCCCCACCCAGCCCGACGGCACGCGGAGGGGCTCAGCCAGCACCCATGGGTGACA
>VXBL01010264.1:0-30158 GCA_013400195.1 Aramus guarauna
ATGTTGTCTGGCTTGAGGTTGCTGTTGCAGCTCTAACCAGATTGAGTTAAATCTAATCAGATTTAATATCTGAAAATTCTGGACAAATGTCCAGTTGTGAGATTTCACCAGAGCATATTTTTGAGATTTAAAGGAGAGAAATTCATTATAAAGATAGCACTGGCATGGAGGGAGAGGACACTGATGCAGGTAGTTAGCAATAATGGCTGTACCTCACAATTATATTTGCTTGTGGTTTCCTAAGTCAGTAGGGAATCATTGCTCCTCTTTTGGAAGCCATCCTACAAAGGACATAGCCACAAACTTCATCATGGCAATTACAGTCATCATTAACAAGGTCTGAACAGCCTCTGACATGTAGCTTAGTTTAGAAACACAGCACTAAAATAATATCCTGCCCATATGACTTTTTGACAGTGCTAGATAACATTGTCTATTCTATTTATGCAGTGAAATCAAACAAAAGTGTTCATAAAAGAATATTTGAATCATTTTTCAAAGCTTTACAAAAGTCATAGTTCCAGTTCCCACATATAAATCTCAATGATTTTGGGCAAAATACTAAAAAAGCTAAGAACATGATACTTCATGGAAAGATTTGCACAAACTATTGTGATACCTTCAGATATACCCCTCTTCATTAATTTCTCTTCTTGATAGAAAGGTTTGCATCCTATATTCAGAGAACGGGCATTTACTTACACTTTGAGTGTAGACAGAAGTGCTCCTGAATTTCATCATTCCCACACACCTGTGGACTCTCTCTTTGCTGTTTGTTCTAATGACGAACAAGGGCAAATATGGAAGCTTCAAAAACTGCCACAGAAAGTAGTTCTTATTCTCTGGCCAGCTCTAATTGAAAAATAAATTCAGGTTGAAGAAATAAAAGAATTTGTCTCAAAAGTACTGACAGCACACATACATTTAAATATGTCTAGCTGAAGACACTTACAAATGCACTTACAAGCTATTGTTTTCAAACATGGTTTTCAAAGTTTTGGATTAGATCTCTGAATATTTGGCTACAGAAATAACAGACCCACAGCTCTCACTGGAATGGGGAAACAGAGAGTTTAGGGAAAGCATAAAGTTAGGCAAGAGATTCAGTTATGCAAGATCTATAGAAAAGTCAATGTAAGGAAGCAGAAGTTTCTTCTTCAGCATACAGTTAGCAGTTGCAACGGGTCTGCTTGGATGACAAGCAGAGGTTATTAGGATTTCAACATCATGATCAGAGTGATGTGTTCAAAAACTCAAACCCCTTACTTAATAAGATCTTTAGAGGTAAAAAAAATAATAAAATAAAATAAGGAAAGAGAGAGGTAGAGAGAGAAACAGTGAAAAGCTTAGGTATTAGAACATGCAGACTTACTGGTTGACATTTGTAATCACATTTTGAAACCCATCCCAGAGCAGTACATCTACTCATCTATAGCAAGATCTGAACATTCAGCTTGGGTATGTTTAGAGATTGTATTTTGAATGTTTTACTGTGTCACTAATTGGGTTTTATTTATTAATCCATTTCTCATATGGCTGATCTTAGAGGAGGAAGTGTGATTTTTTTTGTCTTTTTAACTTATTTTATATGTGTCACTGACTGTTCTAATTGGATGTGTATCACTGAGTAATACAGAACTGAGTTAGGAACAGATTAGTCACGTTGAATGTGCTGTTGTAGTCCAGGAAGAAGATGATACACTAAGAGTTCAATGCTAATATATTTAAGGATATTTTAAAAGAAAAATATTCTAAAAGTACATTCTAAACTGGTGTCCATCCACAAGTTAGTCACTGCGGATAAGGATAAATTTTATCCCTGCTCATTTAAATAAATTCTGGAATCATTGCTAGCAGAAGTATGAATTTAGGAATGTATGAAATGAACTGTGACCCATTTGAATTAAATGGAGATGGGCCAGTTTTAATAACTGGATTTTGTTCCCTTCTTTCATTATCATGAAGACCATGAAAAATTGGACCAAAATACTTGGCTGCCTCTTTTAGCTGGATTTCTACCCATAGAGTAGGTGAATAACACTTGTGCCTGGTACCAGCAAATGGCCTGAAGCTACAAAATGGGCTGCTTTATGTTTTCATTGGAGGCCAAAAAAAATTTAAAAATCAATGACCTCAATGTATTTTTGGATCAGGCTACTTTGAAAGAAAGCATAGAATTAGATTGGACTGTCTTTGTCCAAGTTAGAGTGAGTGCATTTTTCACCACTATTTTAAACAGCAGCAAAGAGGAGAATTAGGAAGGCAACCAAGAGCTTTTTTAAAGATCTCACCAGTTTTAGAATAATACATAACATGACTGAAGGTTGTCTTCATATAAATCTAGATTTTTATAAAACACTGTCAAGTAATTGTTTCATTTACTTCACAAAAGTGAATAATACCATTTAAAAATAACAGTTTAAAAAATACTTTGGAAGATTCTTAATGTAATTTTTGTTCCTTTAGGGTAGGTTTCTTCTCATCTAAGTTTCGTCATCTGAAAACTGGTGTTTTGTCTCACATAGACACTCTTTGGACACTTGTTGAAGGAATTTCAAAAATCATAGAGGCAGTTCAGCCTACTGAGGTATGATGGTTTGTTTTTTCCACAGTCTGTAAAGGGAACAACAGAGGGGAATAGTTCAGATAAGATGCCTAACATTTTAGACTAATCATGTTAAGCAAAATGAACCTAGTTCTCCATACAGATGAGAAAAGCCTGCTTTAAGGTTCCAAACAGTTACAATTACAGTGTTGTCTTACAGTTGTACAGTTACAGAGGAAATGGAATAATCAAATAATAATACAGGAACTTATAAAACTTATTGGAAATCATTTTTCAGTCTGTTCTTGTTACAGGAAAGTCTGTTATCTCTAGGCGTTTCAAAGCTTTTAGTAATGTACAGTTTATGGATTGCCTTGGGTCATGAGGATATACACCTTAAAAATAACTAGTGGGAGATTGAATTGAAGGTTGCAAGCATAGGTGAAAGTGTTTTCTTCTGATCTCATTAGATAATGGCCTTCCCCAATTTTGAGACTACTCTCATTTGTAACACAAAGGCAAAAGCTTTTCTTGGGAAGGGACATAGATTTGAACACTGGGAGACTCCTGCTAGGAATAAACTTCTCTTTTCATCCATACCAGAGGAAATGTTTAAATCCCCTAGCTGTTTAGGTCTGCTCTTCCCTTAGGAAACCAGTAAGGATGGTAACCTCCAGTAATGGAATGTGTGGTCTAGAAGAGAACAAGTGCTCACAGCCCTAGACTAAATGCATGGTGAAGGAATTCAAGAGTAGCATGCAGAAGAAAGTCAAACATTTGTGTTCAGTGGAACAGATCACATGATTGTGACCTTCCTAAATGTGACTTGTGTGAGCAGTTGCTGATAGGAGAGAGAAATTATATCACAAGACTTGGCATAGTTGATAACTCACCCACACTTAATTTCTTATTATTTCTTCATAATATTTTGTTGCATTTTTGAGAGAAGATTCTCAATCAAAATGAGAGAGCATGTTGTCAAAGGAGAAAAAATGCTAATTACTCTCTTTAAAGTCCCAGTGAATGACATCAAAGTTAACGCTTTTTAAAATGTTTCCGTAGCTTCATGGATGATTTAATGGTTATATTCTAGTGAATTTTACCATGCACAAAGCTTCTATATGAGTTTTGATTTAGTTTATAACATGTACTCTTCTAACTTCCATTTGGGAAATTGTGATTGGTAGTATGAATTCTGAAGTGAAATATAAACAATTTTTTTTTTTAAAAAGAGCAAATGAGCTGTAGACAAAAAATGAGATAAAAAGTACATTGAAACTAGATGGCTCATAATGAGGCCCAGTCCCTGGAAAAAACAAAGCATGTATATTCTACCTTCCTTCACATTAACAGCTCGCTAGTAAGTTTTTATCATCAGATCTAGAAAAGATAGTAAAGAAAATTCTGAAAAAGGAAGAACAGATAAAACTGGGGACCTCTGGGCAGTACTACCTCCATCCCAGGCAGGCAGCAGCTTTTCTGACATTACAAATGGAGATTTCACTAGCCCCTTGAAATCAATCACACTAGTTCACATTCAGTAGGGTCTCTGGTTCAGTATTTACAAGGTAGAAGTCTTTCAGACTGCGTAACTTCCTGTCTTTGTTGGCGACAGCGCACTATAGCCAGATTAGACTACATTAATCACCCCACTGTATGTTTAGGCAACCACAGAAATGCTTTGAAACTAACAGGCAAAGACAGCTGTCTCAAAGGTTTCTGCAAAACCACAATCCAGGTATGACATTAGGATGGCTTGTTTGCATAGAAAAGTTGGCAGCTATAGCTACTGCAAGTTAAGGGAAAACCAAAACTGATTCTATTTTAGTTATGCTGATATATTGTCCACATCAGAGAGTACTATTCTAGAGAAAAAGTCACTGTTCAGCAGTATCAACACTTTATCTCACTAGAGTAAAAACGGGCCAACACCTGATTTTCTCAAGCTAGAGAGTGAAGGGATTTTCTTGTCCTTTTCTCTCTCTTTTTTTTTTTTTTTTTTTTTTAAGAAACAAAACAAAAACTGTTCTGCAAGTTTCACTGGCAGAGTAAAAGAAAGAAGGGGGAAAATCAATTTTCTCTGTGTTCTTGCCCTTGAACCTACACACTAAGTAAAGGAATACTGAGGAAAGACAGAACTAAATCACAGGGGAAAAACATCAAAGCCAAAATAAATTTTCTGATTGAATTGTAATGTTGCCATTTCCCATGCCCTTTCTGGATCATTTTGGAATGAAAATGTTTCATTCACTTGTTCTGAGTTTTTTTTTGTAGTTTTTGTTTTTGTTTTTGTTTTTGTTTTTGTTTTTTTTAATGGAACAACAAGGACAGGAATCTGGGGTGGAACATTCATCGGTTGGTGTCCCCAGGCCAGTGGGAGTCATGGAAGAACTACAGGTAGAGAGGAGAGATGAAGTTGTGTCCTGAGTTTAACATGTGCCACCACACTTGTTAATAGCATCCATGGTTATGTGCAGGCAGTGCCTCTTAGATGTGTAATGGGTGAAGAGGGAGAAGAGGGGAAAAAGCATGGAAGCCCATCTAATGCCTGTTGACTAGCCCATGGTGGCTAATTAGCTGACAAACCAGTAGTCTGACAGAATGTAACTTATGAAGAAGCTGTGTGAAGTGAATGCATTTGTTGTGGTAGTGAAGTTAGGAGCATTCATTTGATAAAAGGGTCTGTTTAAGGACTGTAAGTCTCCATGATGACAGTGCGGTTTGGTGGGAAGCTAGAAAAGCACTAAAATACTGTTAAGAGTAGCTGCTCTTAAGAGGAACTCTGCCAGTAATAGTTAAGCATGGGTTGAAGCAATCATGATTCATTATTAACTTATGAAAGCTCATCAAATGTCCTGTGGGCTATCCATGGACCCCTAGTGTCTTCAAAGACTCTCATAGTAGTCTTTCAGTATGAAGAAGGGTGTTACATCAAGATGGAGAATCATTTCTAAGAGACCTGAATGGGAACTTGATGGAAAGGGCTCCTGCATCATTCTGTGGTTGGTAACAGCATTGCGTTTCCCACGACATATGCCTGTGAAATTGGCTTGTTTGCCAAGTCTGCTGGAGCAGGTTAAGATAAGGTATGTTTTCAGATGCAAAACCAGATTTGAATAATAAATCAGAGTGATTAGGACTCATCAAAAAAATCTTCCTTTGACATGCCCAAGAGCAGAAAGATGCCGGGTGTCCTGCCCTTCTCCTCCCATTTCCCTCCTCTCCTGCTGCAGTGAGATGCATGTGAAGAGTAGACATCATCAGACAGAGAGGCTCCATGTGGGTCACAGTGGGAGATACTCTTGGACTGGGTAATACTAAGGTGGTACAGCAGGAAACAGGAACAGTAGCTTTAATGTAATCATAATCTGTACATTTTCCCTTGAAGCATGAGAGTCTGATAATACTCAGTGCTTGCTGAGCTTTCCAGTTTGGCCACAGAGTGTGCAACGCTTATGTGAATCACTGTCAGAGGGCAAGTTTAAATTGTGATAAGTAGCCTAAATGTAAAAGCAGTATTTCTGCATCAAGTAATAATGCTATGTTTCCTGGGAAATGAGTGGTTGAAATCCATCCCTTGTCGCACAGTAACATGCACAATAAATGTAATTTTAAATCCATTATAATGCTGCCAAATACATTAAACAAAAATTTATCCACCAGAAGATTTACAGATTTCCTGAATAGTACATCATTATCGGAACTGTCAATTTAAAAATAAAAATTGTCAAACCATCACTGGAACATAATAAAAGCTGTGACAGAAATACACAATAGCTTCTAAGTTTTTAAAAACCAAAACCCTCAGCAAACCCACTCTACACACAATTATCACCTCTGTAGACTGCCAAGAAAGCAGTAAAGTACTGAAGGATACCAAAAAGAGAAGTGTGGTATCCAACATAGTTAATATCAGCACCACGCCAGTTATTATGTGTAAGCGCCATTGAAAAGCAGACTGTTGTGTCTTTAATGATGGAATCCAGAGGGGCTAGCATCCAAAAGAGATAAAATCCCAACTAAAAGATGATCATTTGTTCTCACATTTTTTCCGCTTGGATTTGGATCCCTCACTGGGCTCCTGACTGGTCAGCCTCACACTTGTTAGCCTCTTTGGTTAAGCTGAGAGAAAGGCAAGAAGTAGTTTTGTCACAGTTTGTAAGTGATTTCTGTCACATAGCTTTGGGTGAGCCTTTCCTACCTAAAAAGCTTACCAGGCTGATGTGTTAAAATTCCATGAAGCCAGTCCCATTACTTCCTTTGATCTGAGAACAATACAATACCATCTTTCTCTTCCACATCCTTTATGATCCCTACACCCTCTTATTTCCTGGTAGACACAAGTTTATATTTTAACGCTGTCCCACAAACCTAGAGCTATTGCTCCCTGATTGTCTAGTAACTTAAGCACACCTTTCTCAGCTCCCAAATCTTGCAGGTTCTCCAGATTTATAAATTGATCCTCCAAGGACATCTCGTAGTTAAAAACAAACAGGAACAAAACCCCATAAGTGATTCTATACATGGCTGATCTGAAATCTGATAGTTTAAGATATATACATAGCTGTCCTATTTCCCTAACTCAGTTTCTTCATTGTGCCTGGCCATTCTTTGAAGATATTGAGGATTTTTGAAGGACCCTAGCATCATTCACTTTGACATAGCTGCTTCTTTGCACCACGTGAGCTCTCTTTCCCAAGCAGCCCACTTCCTATCTTGTTCACTACTTGAGTCAGATCCACTTGCAACAACTGCTCTCTTTCCCAGAAGACTGATGCCCCTTATCACTTCTTTGCCATTACATTTTTAAGATGCTACACCAACAGCTGTTTACAAGGAAATTCTTGTGCTGTTACCAGGTCCCTTGCAGGGAAGAGCTTACCCTGTGCTATTACCATCTCACTGCTTCACTGGGCTTCTGCTTTGATGAGAGTCATTTACTCCATTATTCTTTATGTTAATTACGTGTCAACTCTAGGTAAAATTTCATTGACCACAGAAGCAAAAGCTAACAGAGAAAGCAACCAGTGTTCCATTCAAAATGAGAGTTTACAGTTTCACACTTAGAAGCATAAAGACATCAGAATAGGTGGTTTATTAACAGATCAGGAGGAGTCATAATGAACTCCTATGGCTGAGAGCTAAAGCAAGACTATGCCAGATTAAAAGTAGCCCTTTATTCAGGGAGGAAAGTTAACTATTTAAATGACTTTGCAGGGGCTATGATTTCTGTGTCATTTGAAATCTACACGATAAACTTGCAAGTCCTAAAAGATCTGTGTTGGGTTCTCTTCTCAGGCTTGTACTTGGAAGCAGGCTGGACTGATTATCAGAATATGTGCTGCTTTAAAAACCAGTAGCTTTACTTTACGGAGGGATATGGTGGCAGTTGCACTACAAAACTATTTCAGAGGAACTTGGTACTAGCACATCATGTTATAACCTTGAGGAAAATAAACCGTAAAATATAGAGAAACTTAGAGAGTTTTTCTATTAAATAACTGACAAGACTGAAAGAAAAAAAAGGGACTTGTGTTGGGTCAGTATTTCTTCATGAGTTTGGAGATTTGGATGTGACGGCCTTCACTCTGAAATTTAAAAAAGGCAACATTAAACTGAGTGTCTCCACTGAATTCTCTGTGTTGGAGATCCAGAGTTTTGAAGTCTGACTAAATCCACGTTGGATTAAAAGAAATCTAGTGAAAAGTTTTTAGGGCTGTGACACGAAATTGAGTGGAATTACTGCAGCATAGCAAGGCCACTGTGTTTTAGATTAATGCATTTTAGATAGCATTCACTGGTGGCAAAGGATGCTGTCATAGTCAGTTCCTGTAGCTCAGCTAATGCACAATATATCATTAAGCTGTGGTAATTCATTTGTGCATCTTCATGCTAAGCTTTTCCCAGCTGTTGGTGTATCCTAGATTGTGATCAACTGCATTATTAGACTGCAATAACTGACCTTCTGTTTGGTTGCAACTTTATTCAGCTTTGTAAAATGCTATTTGGTCTCTTAATATCATAGTTAATGCCATCCTTAAAATGTGGTACTCTATAGACTGGTTTGAGATGATGCCCAGAATGTCCTTAACTGGCCTGATTATATAGTCTTGCTGAACCTGTATCCCAGACATACATTCCTGTATATTTCACACTGTTATATTACAATATTATTATTTATTAACCCACATTACAGATGGTGAATTGAAGTGATGAAGTGATAGTGAGTGGGACTGAAAAATCCAGCATACCTACTCCTGCTTCAAAAAGGAGTAGGTCTGGTAACAGTATCAAACTGTCTCAAGCCCAAACACCATTGAAGACATGCAGGCACCCTCCTTTATGTTACTACTCCCATTTGCATGGGAAAATCCCAAAAGCTGAAGCAATTTTTGCAATACCAACATAATTTGGCTTTATTTGCACATTGTTGTCCTATCACTTTTGAAATCCTGGCAGCCAGAGATAGGCGTCCTGCTTTGGCTGTGGACATCTGGTCACCCTCGAACAGAGCTAGCAATGCCAATTAATTCTAGCAGTGCACAATGCCTTGTTCTGTACTGTCATAATTCACTGAAGGCAGTGAAAGCTATACCCCTTTCTGTGAGGTTTCAAGCAAGCACATGATTGGAATATTACTCTGTATGTATTTCACGTTCTTCTTTAGCCCTGGTTTACCTCAAAGGAAAGTTCAATTGCTCATAATTGGGATAAACAGTAGGTTAATTTAGCTTACTGAATCGACATTTAACTACAAGGAAAACTTAATATTTGCTGAAAACATGACCAATTTTGTTTCTTGCATTTTAACTGCAAAATTGTTTAAATGAACAAGTACATTATCTTCACTTTCTTGATATGCACCCCCACTCCAAAACCCCACAAACAAAAATCAAAGCCAATACCTTTCAGTTCCAGTAAGGTTTAACTACCTAATAGCCTTAAGTGCCTTTGAAAATAGTTTAATGGAAGCAGTATTTAATAAGAGGGGTAGTAGATACTTCACATCAGCAGAAAAACTTATTAATTTAAGAATTCCAATTCCTCTATTTTAACAGTCTTGAGGTAAAGCGACATTTTCAGTACAGGTGCCAATTATTTATCCAACTTCTTCCATCACTGGATTCATTTCCATTCCAGATTGTTGCATAACATGCTTTTGAAAGAAAAGTGCAGCCAGTGGAACCCAAAGCTGACATGGGTGGCAAGGCATGGCTAAGTGAAAATATTATTTGAGGACAAGAACAATATACTAGAATATTGAGGGAGAAAGGCATGACAACAGGGGGGACTCAGTAAACACACTCACAGACTTAATTCATATGCACACCAGATCATATCATTAAAGCCAATTTACTGGCTTTCTAAATTTTCCTGTTGGATATCACCAAGTATTGTGATGGCAGCAGCAAGAGAAGTTTGAGTAATAACTCAACAGTAATTTCCCTAGTGCCTGTAAATAACAAACATTGTTAGCAAATGAGTGATGGAGGTCAATGGGCCATACAGTCATTAGATGGTTTAATGACTTGCTGCAGGTTATCTCAGGGCACAGTACACTAATGACATTCTTAGCCTTCCCTCAAGCAAATAACCTCTGCAACCCAAGATAAGCAGTCACATTGCACAATACAATACAACAGCAAATGACCCCAAAAAGAAAATTTATCTTCTGTTTGACATTTAATGCGCTAGTATCCATCAACATCTGTCCTGAGAAGAGTGCTGTCCTTCTTAAATCTTTTTTTGCTAACTGAGAAGTTATTAAATGGCAGAAACCAAATGTCCTCAGACTTATGGCTTATGGGTAGAAAGGTAACTGAGTCAGTATGAGAAGAATAGCTAGCATATAGCATCTTTTTTTGTTTTCCTGGCTGTTGCTTGGTTCTTGCAAAGGCATAGTCCAGGGAGAAAAACGTATGAATATTGTGGACTGTTTTGTGCTAGAGATCGTATTAAAAGATTGTAGCACAGCATACAATCTAAAAGTCTTTGAATTTATGAAAACTGCTGTGTTACTTGTCAAAGTCAGGTTTTAGAGTAAGATGGTAACCCAAGTTATCATAGCAGATTTGGCATCAGTGTGTTAGGTAGGTATAAAATGGTAAAGTAACTTCAGTGTTATCCCAGAGCTGAAAGAAACCAAATACCAGGGACCAGGTAGTGAAACTTTAATTTTTTTCAGCCTGACTATAGCATCAGTAACACTATATCATCAGTAATGCTATACCATGTACATAGACCCCTGCTTTGCTTAAACTAGCAGATCACATACAGCATTTTCTCTTTGTTACCCGTTCTGTGTCAGTACAGAGAGGTGACAATTCAGACCCTCAGTTAATGTGGATAGGATACAGTAAAACTAGAGATGTGAGACCATGTCAAACAAAGGCATGAATGACGCTGTGGCAAATAAGGGACAAGGCATCCCAGACGTGGAGTTTCAAATGAAACAGAAAAGACTTACTTGAATTCTTCCAGGAAAAGGACTTTTAAGTATAGATAGTATATATACTATTTAATTGATTTAAAGTAAGGTCAATATTTAATTATTTCATAAAATGGCATTTATTCAGTGTTAACAATATTGTAATTTAAAAGCAAAAAATGCCAGAAAAAGTGTCTGAGAGCACAAAGGAGATAGGGAGTAGAGACTGGAGAACCACTGCACAAGTTACAGGAATCCCCTTTCTCCTGTGATGGGAAGGCTAGCCAGCAAGGTCATGAGCTGGAAGCCACTTACTTCACCTAGCTTGTATTACCTGCTCTGCTGTTTTTTAATCTGGTGGTCAGTTAACGTAAGACTGCAGTAGTATGGGTTCCTACCTACTATTGCTCCTTCACCATCCAAAAGTAGTAGAGATATATAGCAAGGACACTTAATAAGCTGAAGCTGGTGTATCCACACTAAATTTCCAATGTCTTAATATAAGAATAGAATTGTAAACTCTGTAATACAATTGTATCAAAGTCTTAAAATGAAGAAGCGATGTTCTGATGATGAAATACAGTCTTTGGTCCTTGTTCAGAGCACATAGGTACCATGAAAATTCCTTAGCTGAGATTATTGGAAAAGCCAAACAGTGGGTGTTTTCCACAGTTTTCCACAGATTTTACCATCATCCTGATGAACTTTATGAGAAATAATGGACAAAGTTGTAACACAGGTCATCTATTGTTGATAAATGTTATGCTAGAACATTGCTGGGAACACCCATGTGCAATTTGCTTGACTTTCTGGGAGGAAGAATGGAAAAAGGAATGTGCACACCCAACATTTTTCACACACAGAGTTGGTGAGACAAATATAAAGAGGACAAAAACTGAATTGAAATTTAACATATACTGTGGAGCAAACTTGTCCATCTATCAGGCTTCTTGACAGGCAAGATTTCCAAAGGGAAATAGGTCCCATTTACAATAATTGGTCCACTTCACTTTGGTGCCAGATAACATGATTAAGTTCTTGAAGATCTCACTTGACTCACTTGATTTTAACCTTTCAAAAATTTTCTGAAGATCATAACACTTTGCATGCTTTTTTTAATGGTACTACATATTGATAGACCAGCTCATCCTGGGAGCCACTGCATTGCATATGGGTTCCTATAGCCTTGAAGGCCTTCCTAGACTTGCTCTGGCAAAAGTAGTGGTCGTCCCATCAACAACATGATACCTCCTCTTGTTGATAACAAAATTCATTTTTGTTGCCTTTATTAAAAAAAAAAAAGTCAGACTTAAGATGCAGAGAAATTAAACAGAAAATAAATAGGTGAAATATAGCTTTCGGTATGTCTGTGTATCATAACTGATTTTCTTGGCTGAAATAAGCACACCTCTAAGGCATTTCTCACACATGTAGTACCTCTGTCTTCTGCTTACATTTTCCAGGGCTTCAACTAACACTGCGGTCATATAGGGCCTGTCTCCTTCAATGAGTACCTGCTTCCAGAGAAGTCATAGGAGCACTACTCTACTGGAGACGTTGGCTTCCTCAGTCACATTTCATTGACATCAGCCAAAGTGTAAGAAAGTTATCAGAGGATGATAGACAAATAGATACGTGTAGACAGCATGATCACTGAAGTCTCGTTTCCACAGGCTGACAGGCTACAGAGTTGAAGTCAAGCATCTTAAAGCTAGAAAATTATATATCCTGCTAATTGGGCAAAAGCATGTCTTGAGAACTGTAGATGACAAATATGATTAGCTTTTTCTACTCTTTTTCTTAGCTGTTCCAAAATTTTACAATGCAGCACATAGGGGCACTCAATTCAACATTGAAAATCAGAGGCCTCCAAACCACAAAGCACCTTTCCAGCATTCATTTGTTAAACACACAGCTGGTCGCAGGCATCATGAAAGTCCAGGTTTCTTGGGTCTTGCAGGATTAATCCAATTACTTGAAAAACACCTGGGAGCAGATGAGAATATGACTTCCAAAATAAAACATGTATCATGTCTGTGAGTATGCAATGTCTATCTCTTGCAAGTGAGATTTCATTCCTTCATAGTGCTAATTCCCACTAAAAATAATGACAGCCAGCAAAGACTCCGTGTTAACAAAACATTAGCATACTGCAAGTGAATTGCCAGCAAATAAAAGAAGGGCTTAAAGCCAGCTAGTCTGCAAGGATTACACTACCTGGCCTGGGAAAGGGCGCTTCCATGTCAGAGCATGAGCAGGGAAGACACCTAGACACACCAGTCAAAACACCTAGATGTCAGACCTAGGAGCAGCCCCTTGCAGCAGGGCTTTTTTCTAGTGTAGTGCACTGAGACGCCACCAAGCTTCCCCTCACCTCTCCTCTCACACACCTTTCTCTGAGTTGTTTTTCTGTGTAGCTAACATAAATATTTCAGAGGCTTCCAGAGCCATGCCAGAGCTCTACAGAGTGGGACTGTGCCCCTGATGGTGCTGCTCATTTAGCACCCCTGGGGAGTCAGTAGGGCTAAGCTAAAGCTGGTGTACACATCAGCAAAATGGAGTAAAACCTTGGAGTGCAAGTGGCTGTTTCTTATTTTAAAATTCTGTCCATAGCTCTTATTCTGGGGACCAGCCTTAGTTTTTATGAGGTCCAAACCTGGACTTCACCCAACTATCCAGCTCCTATGACAGAAAGGAAAAGAAAAGTCTTAGGCAGAGGCTTGACAAAACCTCACAAGCTTATCCTTATTATGTTGCCTCCCTACAAAGCTGAGATCTGACATATCTACAGACCTTCAGTTTATTCCATTTAATTACCTCTAAGTACCTGTTCTTAAGTGCTGGCACTTCCCTCTTTTCTCCCACCCCTCTTTCTCATTAGCTAGATGAGACACCAAGTACAAGGCTTGTTTCAGAAAGGCAGATTCACATGATGTTCCCTGATTTTTCACACTTTGCAGGACACAAAATGAAATAAACCTATTGAAACAACCATAGCTTAGTAAGAACAGACACAAGAGTTTTTTGTTTCCAGAGTACAATGACAGCTGTCACTGTGAATAGAAGTAGGACAACCTGATATGTTTGACACATGTATGAGACACTAAACAGATTAGTGCCAACCATAGATATTCCTCCTAATTTGGATGGGATTTGCTAGAATAATTTAATGTCCTGCTCTGGAACTTATTCATTTTTTTTTATCAAAGCTTTCTTAGCTGCAGGGCTTAATTAACTGTGATTTTATTTTTTGGAGGAAGACGAGTATGAGGAATTGTCTTAAATGGGAGCAATCGATCACATAATTATGTATAATACATTCTTGTGTAACTCAACCTTTGGCCTGCACTACATGGGGGAAATTAACCAGCAGAGCTATTCCATAATAACTTCTGTTATTGCTATTTTGGTATAATTTAACTATTCTGGAATAACTCCCCAGTGCCGATATTCAGTTCCATAATAAAAGTGATTTTATTCCAGAATAATTACTCTGCTTCTGAGGGGAAATAATAATTCCAGAATAAAGTCACTTTTGTTTCAGAATCATATATGCAGGGAGTTACTTGAGCATACCTCCCCAGAAAGTTATTGTAATGCCAATTAGTTTTCTCATGTACACAAAGATACTAGTAGTCTTCAGCAATGCTATGTCTTATTATACTTACCTGTGTTTACATGCTAATTTGCATAAACTTAACCACTAAGATTTAAATGGAATGTGTTAAACTGTGTGAATTTTCTTTTTTACCTTGTCTCACACACAGACAGTTCAAGATGTTGTAATAAATACATATTTATTTGTAATAAACACAGAAGATCAGGTTCAAGACCATTTAAGGAACTTGAGGGTGCACAAGTCCATGGGACCTGATGAGATGCATCCATGGGTCTTGAGGGAGCTGGCGGGTGAAGTGGCCAGGCCACTCTCCGTCATATTTGAGAAATCCTGGCAGCCCGGCGAAGTTCCCACTGACTGGAAAAGGGGAAACATAACCCCCATTTTTAAAAAGGAAAAAAAGGAAGCCAGGGGAACTACAGGCCAGTCAGTCTCACCTCTGTGCCTGGAAAGATCATGGAGCAGATCTTTCTGGAANCTCTACCTAAATTGTATGATATAATCTGTCACTGCAATCTTAAATTTATTTTCTACAGTTTACAAAAGAAGTCAAACACACAAGCATACATGCACACACAAAACTATTTTGGATTTGGTAATTGACTTGGTAAACATGTAAAATGACTGCAAAGGCAACTTTAAAGCAATTACGTAAAACAGATCCTCCTAGAAGATCTTCCTAGAGACTATGCTAAGACATATGAAGTACAAGAAGGTGATTCAAGACAACCAGCATGGCTTCACCAAGGGCAAGCCTTGCCTGACCAATCTAGTGGCCTTCCATGATGGAGTGACTACATCAGTGGATAAGAGAAGATGTACAGATGTCATCTATCTGGACTTCTGTAAGGCCTTTAACATAGTCCCCCAAATCCTTCTATCTAAATTGGAGAGGTATGGATTTGATGTGTGGACTGTTCAGTAGATAAAGAATTGGCTGGATGGTCACATTCAGAGAGCAGTATTCAATGGCTCAAAGTCCAGATGAAGATCAGTGACAAGTGGTGTCCCTCAAGGGTGCCTACCGGGACCAGTACTGTTTATTATCTTCATCAATGACATCGTGGGATTGAGTACACCCTCAGCAAGTTTTCAGACAACATCAAACTGAGTGGTATAGTTGACACACCTGTGGGATGGGATGACATTTGGAGGGACCTGGACAAGCTTGAGAAGTGGGCCTTTGTGAACTTCATGAGGTTCAGCAAGGCAAAGTGCAAGGTCCTGTACATGGGTCAGGGCAACCCCCAATATCAATACAGGCAAGGGATGAAAGAACTGAGAACAGCACTGCAGAGCAGAACTTGGGAGTACTGATGGATGATAAGCTGGATGTGAGCTGACAATGTGCACTCGCAGCCAAGAAAGCCAGCTGTATCCCGGGCTGCATCAAAAGAAACATGGCCAGTAGGCTAAGGGAGGTGATTCTACTGCTCTGCTCTGCTCTGCTCTTGTGAGACCTCACTTCGAGTACTACATCCAGATCTGGAGCCCTCAGTACAGGAAAGACTTGAATCTGTTAGAGCAGGTCCAGAGGAGGTCACAAAGGAGATCACAGAGGTGGAACACCTCTCCTATGTGGAAAGGCTGAAAGAGTCATGGTTGTTCAGCTTGGAGAAGAGAAGGCTCCAGGGACACCTTATTATGGCTGTGCAGTACCTAAAGAGGGCTCAGAAGAAAGATGAGGAAAGACTTTTTGTAGGGCCTATTGCGATAGAACAAGGGGTATTGGTTTTAAACTAAAAGAGGGTAGATTCAGTCTAGGTATAAGGAAGAAATTTTTTATGATAAGGTGGTAAAACACTGGAACAGGTTACTCAGAGAGGTGGTAGTTGTCCCATCCCTAGAAACATTCAAGGACAGGTTCGATAGGTCTCTGAGCAACCTGATCTAGTTGAAGATGTCCCTGCTCATTAGAGGGCGTTGGACTAGATGACCTTTGAAGTCCCATCCAACCCAAACTATTCTATGATTCTATGATTCTGTGATTCTGTGATTTTATATTTCACTCATAATAAGGTCGAAGTCCAAATAAGCCAGAAGTACAAAAGCTGAACCTTGGGGACAACATTAATTCATTGTTTTTCATAAGTGTAAAGAGTAATAATTTGATTTTTGTATCTGAAGAAGTTTTTTGGCAGTATTCATTAGCATTTTGGTAGTGCTTTAACCAATGCTATTGCAAAAGTTGAAGTTCCCAGGTTTAGCATTTGACTATAGTTCAGACTACAAAGGGCTGACAGAAGTTTGAAGACACATCCCTACCTGGTTAGCCAGAGACTTCCTCTGAACTCGTTTGATGTCAAAAGAAACATTCCCATTGCATGTCAGTCAAATACTGACTTTGGGCCACGATGCAAATTAATAAGCTTTTCTTGAGGATTTTTCAGTTCCCCTAATTTTAGTGGTGGGAAACTGGACAGAAAAGCAAACAAATAAAAATGGTACTTAACCTTAAACAGATTTCTGTCTATAAATTCCAAGTTTAAATTAAAAAAAAAAAAAAAAAAAAAAAAAAAAAAAAAAAAGGAAATCTTTTAANAAAAAAGAAGAAGAAGAAGAAAGGAGATCTCTTACATATAAACAATGTTGTTTTCTTTCAATTCAGATCAGAAACCGAAGTTGGTAAATTAGCATTTACTTGAGGTTAGAAATGTTCTTTCACAGTTATTCTGCAGTCTGTGAAAATCAGGTATTTTGAGTAAGATCCTGAGGTCTTCTGACCTTCTGTCAGGTGCTCAGCACCTGCCAGAAGCAAGACCTTAGGTACTTCTTTATAAAACAAAAAAATATATATTCTATGTTAAGGCAGTTGGCAGATAGACAGAAGGGTGTGTATTTTGAAGAAATCATAGATTATTCTTCCACAGTGTAGTTATAGACTGTTTTCATGGCCATTAAATCCTAGTTCAAATTTATCCAATCATTTTATTTCATTTCTATTAGAAAGATAGTTTTAGACTGAAAATTGCCCCAATCATGCTGAAAATGAATAAAGACATTTCTGCAAAGTTTGAGGAAAAATGTTTAGGATTATTCTGGAATTATTATGATAAATTTTGCCCTGATTTTAATAATCTGTTCTGCAGTTCCTTAAATTTTTCAGTACAATCACCTTGGGATAAAGTAGGTGTATTTGGAATGCAGAGATTGTATTTAAATTAATTAGAGTTGAATTGGGTTAGTTGGAAATCTTTTGGGGGAGTTGGCCAGTGATTTCAGGGGTAAAACCTCCAGCCATATGTATGATGCCTACCTTATTTTTAAGTTTGTCAAGAGACAGAGTACACTATTGTCACGTGACAATCCAAGTTGATTTAAACCTAATCTTCATCTGCAGCTGTAATCTAGAGTACGTCTTCTGCACATCTCACCATTCTATAATTAAATGTATTAATTTAAAATCTATCTCAAAACATCCCACCTAGGAACCATGAGATATTAAGTTGTTTAAAAAAATACTTTACAAGACAAGGAGGTTTCCTCAGGATAAGCAGCATAGTTGCAAGAGCATGGAAGAATTTTATTTATATGGGAATTTAAAACATTTTACACTCTAATCCATTTCATTCAGAGTTGTTTTCATGTAACAGATGGAGACAGTTTTGCAAACAGTGTTTGCACCTGCAGTGTGAAGTAGCTCTTTCTGGCAATACGTTTTGGTGACAGTAGACCTACAAAGTGATCTGTATGACATTACTGTGCTCTCTCAGAAGTAACTTTCTGAATGTTAAAAATAGAAAACTGACTGAAAAGCCTAATAAAACAATATGATGAGCCACTCCCTTTCCAAATAATATTTTCTATTTCTCACAATGATGCCTGAAACTGGCACATTGGTTCTGACTTTAACTATATCATTCAAAAATAGCACATTTCTTCTGCCTTTTAATTGTTTTTATTTTGCCTGAGTTTGAGACAACTTGATAAATTATTATTACTATTATTATTATTATTACAATAGTTCTACTTTAAAGCTGAACTAGTATTCATTAAATTTCATAAATCTTTATTTTTACATATTTTTACACTAGTTTACTATACTACTAAGAAAAGGTAACAAAATTGCATGTGTTAAGTATGTGCTATTCACACAGAGAAAATACAAACTTTTAGGGCAAAATGAGTGAATAATCCAAGGCCTGCTAAGGGATCTAGGTCTCTTTTTTTAGGTGTATGGTTGGTAACAGCCCACTCTGAACAGTGTTCCTGCCATCTGCAAACACATCCCTGAACTTATGCCTGATAAAAGGCACAACCCATTCACAACCCCTCTCTTTCAGTTACTTGTCTGGGATGTTCCTGTGCATTTCCAAAGATCATAGAATCACAGAATCATAAAATCATTTTAGTTGGAAAAGACCTTTGAGATCAAGTCCAACCATAAACCTAACACTGCCAAGTCCACAACTAAACCATGTCCCTAAACAGCACATCTACGTGTATTTTAAATATGTCCTGGGATGGTGACTCAACTACTTCCCTGGGCAGCCTGTTCCAATGCTTGACCACTCTTTCTGTGAAGAATTTTTTCCTAATATCCAATCTAAACCTCCCCTGGTACAACTTGAGGCCATTTCCTCTTGTTCTATCACTTGTTACTTGGGAGAAGAGGCCAACACCCACCTGGCTACGACCTCCTTTCAGGTAGTTGTAGAGAGCAATAAGGTGTCCCTTCAGCCTCCTTTTCTCCAGACTAAACAACCCCAGTTCCCTCAGCTGCTCCTCATCAGACTTGTGCTCCAGACTATTCACCAGCTTCATAGCTCTTCTTTGGAGACACTCCAGCACCTCAATGTCCTTCTTGTAGCAAGAGGCCCAAATCTGAACACAGTACTCAAGGTGCGGCCTCACCAGTGCTGAGTACAGGGGGATGATCACTTCCCTACTCCTGCTGGCCACACTATTCCTGATACAAGCCAGGATGCTGTTGGCCTTCTTGGCCACCTGGGCACACTGCTGGCTATATTCAGATGGCTGTCAACCCAGGTCCTTTTTCACCAGGCAGTTTTCCAGCCACTCTTACCCAAGCCTGTAGCATTGCATGGGGTTGTGACCCAAGTGCAGGACCCAACACTTAGCCTAGTTGAACTTCATACAGTTGGCCTCAGCCCATCGATCCAGGCTGTCCAGGTCCCTCTATAGAGCCTTCCTACCCTCAAGTAGATCAACACACCTGCACAACTTGGTGTCGTCTGCAAACTTACTGAGGGTGCACTCAATCTCCTTGTCCAGATCGTTGATAAAGATATTGATAAACAGAACTGAGCCAAATACGGAGCCCTGGAGAACACCACTTGTGACCAGCTGCCAACTGTATTTAACTCCATTCATCATGACCTTGTGGGCCCAGCCATCCAGCCAGTCTTTTACCCAGCGAAGCATACACCTATCCAAGCCATGAGCAGCCAGTTTCTCCAGAACATTGTGGGAAACGGTGTCAAAGGCTTTACTAAAGTAAAGGTAGACAACATCCACAGCCTTTCCCTCATCCACTAAAGTGGGTCACCTTGTCATAGAAGATCAGATTAGTCAAGCAGGATCTGCCTTTCAGAAACCCATGCTTACTGAGGCTGATTACCTGGTTGTCCTGTGTGTGCTATTTGATGGCACTCAAGATGATCTGCTCCATAACCTTCTCCAGCACCGAAGTCAGACTGACAAGCCTGTTGTTCTCTGGATCCTCCTTCCAGCCATTCTTGTGGATGGGTGTCATATTGGCTAACCTCCAGTCAACCAGGACCTCCCTGGTTAGCCAGGACTGCTGATGAATGATGGCTTGATGAGCACTTTCTTCCAGCTCCCTCAGTACTCTTGTGTAGACAGACCCATAGATTTATGTGTGTCTAACTGGTGTAGCAGGTCACTAACCATTTCCCCTTCGATTATGGGGGCTTCATTCTGCTCCCCATCCCTGTCTTCCAGCTCAGGGGGCTGGGTACCCAGAGAACAACTAGTCTTACTGCTAAAGATGGAGGCAAAGAAGGCATTAAGTAACTCAGCCTATTCCTCATCCTTTGTCACTATCTTTCCCCCCACATGAAATAAAGGATGGAGATTCCCCTTAATATTCCTTTTGTTGTTAATGTATATATAGAAATATTTTTTGTTGTCTTTAACTGCAGTAGCCAGCTTAAGTTCTAGCTGGGCTTAGGCCCTCCTAATTTTTCTCCCTGCATAACCTCACAACATTTTTGTAGTCCTCCTGAGTTGTCTGACCCTTCTTCCAAAGGCCAGCAACTCTCTTTTTTTTTTCCTGACTTTCAGCCAAAGCTGTCTGTTCAGCCAGGTCTTCTTCCCTGTCAGCCTGTCTTTGGCACACAGGGATAGCCTGCTCCTGTGCCTTTAAGGTTTTCTTCTTGGAGAATGTCCAGTCTTTCTGGACTCTTTTGCCCTTCAGGACTGCCTCTCAAGGGACTCTGCCAACCAATCTCCTAAACAGATCAAAGTCTGCCCTCTGGAAGTCCAAGGTAGCAGTTCTGCTGACCCCCCTCCTTACTTCTCCAAGAATCAAAAACTCTATAATTTCATGATTGTTGTGCCCAAGATGGCCTCCAACCATCATATCTTCCACAAGTCCTTCTCTGTTCACAAACAACAGGTCAAGTGGGGCACTTCCCTAGTTGATTCACTCACCAGCTGTGTCAGGATGTTATCTTCCACACGCTCCAGGAACCTCCTAGACTGTTTCCTCTCTGCTGTGTTGTATTTCCAGCAGACTTCTGGTAAAGTTGAAATCCCTCATGAGAACAAGGGCTAGTGATTGTGAGACTTGTCCCAGCTGCTTGCAGAATATTTCTTCTGCCTCTTCATCCTGGTTGGGTAGTCTATAACACACTGCCACCATGATACCTGCCTTATTGACCTTCCCCCTGATTCTTACCCATAAACACTCAACTCTATTGTCACCATTAAGCTCTAAACAATCAAAACACTCCTTAACATACAGGGCCACCCCACCGCCTTTCCTTTCTTGCTTATCTCTTCTGAAGAGTTTGTAGCCATCCCATTGCAGCAATCCAGTAGTGCGAGTCATCTCACCATGTTTCCATGATGGTAACTATATCATAGTTTTCCTGCTGCACAATGGCTTTCAGCTCCTCCTGTTTGTTGCCCATGCTACATGTGTTGGTGTAGATACACTTCAGCTGGGCTACTAATCCCATAACCTTTTTGAGGGGAGAAGCCCTAATTCCTACCTGACCTTCCATGGTTTCTAACCCATCAATGACCTTTGTGTCTTTGCTGTCACATGGTTCTCCATTTCCTACCTTCACTGAGATGGCAGACTGAAGGACCTCTAGCACGCCATCCCACAAACATTGGCATGCCTCCCCCAGGCTTATCTCTAGTGAACCTGCTTTTATCCCCTTCCCCCTTAAAAATCTAGTTTAAATCTTTTTTTTATGAGCCCTGCTAACTCTTGTGCAAAAATTCTTTTCCCTCTTTGAGACAGGTGTAAGATAACAGAGCTGCTGCATTTACACTGGTGGATGGTGATCCTGGAGTGTGGTGCCGTGGTAGAGCAGCCACAGATTTTCCTCTAGTGTTTCCTGGCTAGAAATGTCTACTTGTGCTGTATACTTCTGAGTCCAATGCCTTGTAAAGTGTCTGATTTGCTGTATGTGAGCATTACCTTCACAAAAAATCCCCAGAGGTCAGATTTATTGAGTTTACTGCAATTAACATTTGACTGGCACTTCTGCATGTCTGGAGTCAAGCCAAAGCTCTGCTGATTTCAGCTGGAAAATAAAAGATGTCATTTAGAGAAATCTAAATGTTCCATAACCAAAATTGATGGGTTTGTACTATGCAGCAATTCTTATTCTAGGTCACCATCATTCTTGAAGGCTTTGAGTTCAGTCATGAAATATACTATATGTGGGAAACAAAGAAATTTAGTTATATACAGTAAAATGAGGAAAAAACAAACACATATAATTGGGTGAAGAAAGGGGGAAAACTTTACAGACTTATGCAGAGACCAGAAAGATAAAGCAAACTCCATTCAGACTCTTAAAAGAGTGCTCCCTTTCATTTCAATCCCATACAGATCTCAAACTTAACCCACTCAGTTGTAGTGCATAGCCGTATGCTCGCTGTGCCTGTGATTACCCGTGCTCAAAGTGTGGGGCTAAAAGCACTTAGGCAGTAAATACCTGGCTGATTTCTTCATAAGTTTCCTCAAAGACCGTGGTAATGGATATGGGGTATACTGCTGGTTGATAAGGCAGAGCTTAACCTGATGTTCTCTCTAATAGGGGCAGCACTACCCTTGCTCCAGTGTCTGCTTGGACCAATACCTGCCTCTGGGAGCTCTTGGAAGCATAAAGGCCCTATAGGTCTCTATGAGTGGTTGACAAGGGAATACTAAAGGTTGGAAAAGCCATAGCTTCTTCAGTTTCACCTCATAATCCCAGCTGGATACACTACAGGGTGAAAGATGGAAGAGACTGGTCAGGTCGGGACACTGCCCCCCGTGGATTTTTTACCCCTCATACTTTGAAAGGTATTTACAACAAGTAAATTGAGCAGCTGACTGGAGCTACGTTATCACAGCACTGGGAAATTCAGTGGGTATCATCAGATTTTCATGAACTAATGTCAGGCTTCCTGAAATGCTGCGTTATTTGTGCCCCATGGGAATGCAGCCAATATTGTCTCAGCATTGCTAGAGCAAATCACAGAACAAAACCTGCTGATGATTTCCTGTTTCATACTCCTTATCTGCCACCCTGTTGCTAGTGATTTCATGAAAGAGATATCACAGCCCATCCAGATGCACCAGACACCTGATTTATACTTCATTACAAGGCACCCCCATTGCCTGGTCTACTTGCCTTGCTCTTCTATTTATGCAAGTTTTTGATTTAAAAAAAAAAAAAAAAAAAAAAAGAAAAGAAAAGAAAAGAAAAAAGAAAAAAGAAAAAAAGAAAAAAAGAAAAAAGAGACTAAATTTTCAAAGGCACTCAACATGTGTTTAAGCCTTTAGATAAAGTGTCTGTATTTTCGGGGAGAGTTTGGCTCCTAACAACTTCCACTAGTCTGCATTAAGCATCCCTAAAAATTTGGGCCTTACTGTGGAGAATGATCATTTTAGACATTCTGGTCCTGTATAGTCACAGACTGAGCCTCAGACTCAGATGTCTCAAACTGTGGAACAACCACCCCCAAATTGTCCCTTTTTCTCTCCAGTGCGAGGACTTTACTTTGCAGTCTATTACACATACAATGCATCTGTCCTTGCTTCACATCCTGGCTACCCTGGTGAAATTCAAACGCATATTCCCTTTCCCATATTTCCTCTTGATGTCTCTCCCCCTGTGACACTGTATAACACAAGTTGAAGAAGCAGCCTGTGTAACAGAGAGTGACACAGAATAATGCGTCATGTCAAATATATTAAGAATTTTAAGGCATCACAGACCTGAAGGAATTCAAATAAAAAGAAACAATTGTTTGATTGCTAAAAAAGTTATAAAAATCCACAGGGAAATTTATATTTATATCTGAGCTTTAATGATGCATCTGATTTCTGTTTAATGTGGAGGCATGTGCACAGTTACTGCTATAATGTTAAGGCTGTAATTGCCATCAGCTTTTTAAGAGTGTTGTTTTGAAAGGTCAGACTTAATGTTGTGTGCTTTGGAGATTTTTTTCACTCTTTTTTTTCCTATGGACATTGGTGGTGGCAGCAGGGTTGAGCCAAAAGATATCAGTATCTTATGGTAATTGAGTCTCTGCCAAGTGACAGGGAAGTAAGATTTTCTTTGATTTTCATGTTGCTTTAGCTTCATGGCTTCCCTGATTTTGTTGTTTGTGATGTTGTGTGGCAGCTGAACACAATGCTGAGGGCTGATCTACAGAGGGGCTCTGGAAAGCTACAGTGAACCACCTAGAGGTTTTAACCCAAACTCATGTAGAGGGGTGAAGGTCAAAGCCCATGGGATGTGCTATTAAGTTACAAGAATAGGCCAGAAACCTCCCACAATATCTGCCTCTTTCTTTTTGCCAGGAAATTTACTCCCAGAATGCACTAACAGCACTCATAATTTAACATTAGTTTCTGGAAGATTTCTGAGGAGTCATATAGAAAAGACAATTAGAAGTTCTGGACTGAAGCTTAGAAAAAAAATGTTAAATGGTGTCAGTCTGCAGAATAGAGACAAATCAGTCTCAACATGTTGGAGAGAAAGCTTGGTGCTTAGTGGACTAGATTACCAAATAATAAATCACACAGAGTCAAAGCAAAACTGAGAGAGCATAAGGACCCTTAAAAATTCAGCCAAGACTAGACTAGAATAAGGACCATGAGAGATAGCTCCATGAGTATGTTTACCATTTTGAGCACAAACATAAGTAGCATCCAATCTTGAGACAGAGCTAAAAACAAATCTTGAAAAAAAGCAAAGGTTGTTGTTTCTGTAGAAAACGTATGGAGGCAGAAAATATGCCTGAAACCAGGTTTTACAGATATAACATGTACTGTAGAGGGACAGGAGACTACATTAAAAATGTTAGATAGAGGAAAACTGAACTAAATGTAAATCTGGATTATTTTTTTTTTTTAAAGGCAATTTTCCAGTATATATGCAAATTCCAGAGGGAAAATTCCTAAAAAAAATATTTTTCAGTATAATTAAATGTTTGATAACAGGAGAAAAGGGAGAATAAAGAACACAAGATGATTTTGTACATATAACTCTGCTCAAGAGAACATAAGATCCATGACCCAACATTGTCAGACATGTGTATATGTTGCATAAGGACCCTGCAATGTTATCCCAGTTGTCTAGAAACAACAGTGTCAGGGTTCTGATGCATGAAATGGATATTTTCTAGGTAATGCATATCAATTATGGTAATGTCAGCTAAGGGTTTACAATCTGACAGTTCTGAACCTAAGCATTTTGCAAGGATTATTATTTTAAATACACTATATCAAATGGAAGATATCTATAATCTAATAATCTCTTAGGGAAAAGATATCTGAATTGTTAAAGGATGCTTTTCCTAAAAGGCTGGAAAACAAAGTTCCAGTCTAGTTAGTACTCTAGTTAGTCATACAAAATCACTGGGCAGCATCTTTGAAATGCACCCTGACCCTTCCTGAATTGTTGTTAGATAGTTGAGAACTCAGACTATGATCACTTGTGTAATCATAAAGACTATTGTAAAGTTTTATAAACACAAAGAAGAAAAAATAAGTGGAAAATATGTTTTGTTTAAATGAATATATGAGTCTGCCATTGTACCAGCAGCTGGAGCAAAACGTAAGTGTGAGTACAGGCACTTCACCCAGAGATTTGCCTTCTTTGTAGGAACTTCATTCTGAAGAAGGCAAAGACT
The DNA here is from genome assembly GCA_013400195.1 of Aramus guarauna. Taxonomy (NCBI): domain Eukaryota; kingdom Metazoa; phylum Chordata; class Aves; order Gruiformes; family Aramidae; genus Aramus; species Aramus guarauna. The sequence goes on from VXBL01010264.1 coordinate 25,942, forward strand.
TCAGGAAGAATGAGAAATATGTTCAGCTTCTTCCACCACAGTATACAAAGAGAGATGGACAGCAAGGGTGTATTTGCCCTGGCCCAGGCTTTACCACCTCAAAAGTAGGTTGTGTAACCTGAAACAGAAAGGTTTCATCTACAGTCTGTTCTAGGGAAATGTGTAAATTAATCTCTGAAGAGAGGCACCTACTAAACTTCCTTGGCAATAAAGGGAGCCTAGAGAACAGCTCAGATTGTATGTGTAATATGAAGATGGGTAAAATTAGCTGGGATGGATCCCATGAAGAGTTATGAAGATTCAAATCTCATGAAGAGAGCCAAAGTATCAAACAGCATTGCCAGAGGTTGCTGACCAGACTAGTACAGGACTAAACCCCACAAGGTGCCCCAGGTATCTACAGGATGAAAGAGACCTATAGAGATGTACCCAAGAGTTCTTAATGCATGAACTATATTGCCTGTACTAGCTTTCACTGCAAAGGGTAACTGTAAAATAACTGCTCTATTAAAAGCACAAAAGATTTTTTTTTGAGCTAATAGCTGTTAGAGCTCCAACTCATTTCATAGGATCTAGAATAAGTGAAGTAACACATAATCCTGCTTAATTATCATGAACAATGACCAAACACTTCCAAACTCAGTAAATTCAGTGTTAAACATGAAATAGCTCCATCACATTAAAATTTGGAAGTGCATGCTCTTGGCATGAAATTTTAACCTGTCCCTTTTTAATATTGTGCAATACCAATGTGATTTCAACAAAAGCACTTGAATACCTCTGACCCAGATGAAACAAAACGGTTTTGTAAAAGACACCGTGATTTATTTCCCTGCCTTCCACTAGCATCAGCAAAGAGAAGTTATCTTGCATGGCTGCTCTAATCATGCATGCCCACACCATGAAACTTCACCTGTGTTTTAAGGAGTTCAGTTTAATTCATTGGAACATGTAAATTAATGGTTTACTTGTAATGCCTTGAAAAATTCATGCTGTGCTCAGAGAATAAGTGCTGTCAGCTTGAACAGCTTACATTGTAGTTTTATAACCCCAGCCCTTTGTTAAGAACAAAACTCAACTTTACAATACCATGAGCAAGTGCCTCCAAAGTCTAGAGCAAGGTTTCTGTGGTCAGAGTCCACTGCTATGCCCCCTCCCCAAGCCTAATTCAAAAGAGTTTCTTTTCTAGAAGTCTTGTACTGACGTTTACTGCCTGTGTCATATGTCTTCATTTAATATCTGAGGCTTCTTTTAAGTTTATTTACTTGCCCCTGCAGCTTTGAATGAAGGACCGCTTAAATTTAATTATGTTCTAATGCAGCTTGAATAGTAAATGTGTAGCTGCTAATTGATAGCTCCTTCTCAATGAGGCTTTTTATCTCACCCTGGCCTGTCCCCTCAGGTACTCAGGGTAACCTCATTGTTAGGATTACTTATTCAAATGGAAATGTCTACAGGAAATTCAGATTTCACACTGTACTGTGTAGCCTAGGAAATGTGATCCACTTCTAACTTCCAGGGAGGTGTGTTCAGAGGGTAACAAATGACTGTGCTGAGGACAGGACCACATGGATTGCATGTCTGAGAGACTAGGTTGTCATTGCCTACCCATCCCTTACAACCTAATCCTGGCTTAAAATAGGGATGGGTGAATTAACTAAAAGTTCAACTGAAGACTGAAGCAGATAAGTCACAAGTTCAGCACTCCAGAAGCATTGTCAAGGGACAACTGGCCAGCATGAAAAATAGCAGCATAAACTTCACCACTGAGCTGAGTAGCAATGAGCCCAGATACTGTAAACAGAACTGTGAAAATATTTGTCCTTCTTTTGAAAAATTCTCAGCCACAGATTGCTTTGTTCAATATCAGGATGAAACCAAGCATCACTCTTCTACCCGGGGAACAAATGGCTGGTGTTTCCTCTCACCTGGGATGGGTGAGACTGAAGTCTAAGGCTCTGGCCTGAATCAGGCCCTCTCAGACATGTGTTCAACTTCCTAGAGGAGTGCCCTGACTACACTGGCCCTGACACTGTTCAGGAGAAGACAACTGTCTCACCAATAGCTCTGGAAGAGGGAAGAACAGTACTGCTCAGACAGAGTAATTTAGGGTCCATACAGATGGCCAGATTTTAATCCAAAGTGAAATGATCTTGCCAAAGTAACTATCATGTATTGTTTAAATGCAAACTCATTATATGAAGATAAGGGTTTTGCTGCAACAAGCCTGGGGAATTGTTCAGGTAGAAGCAGTGGCTACTGAGTGATGCTGCAGGATAGATTTGCATGAAACTTTTCATATGAAGTGCTAAAGAAATGTGCTGTGCAGTAGCACTGACAGACTACTTAGGTTGCCATTGACTGCTAAAGCACTCAACAGTTTTTGCCTTTGAAAAAGAGAAAAAAAAAGAGGCATGTAGAAGTTCCTGTACATGTCACACTTACAGAGAAGTAAGCATACAGATATTCTTGTACTCTCAAGTTTTGCACTGAATGCTTGATAGGAATACTCTCGCAAAATCAGAAGTGCATATATAAACCTTATAACTATTTCCAGATGGCTGAAGCTATCATTTCACTTAGAAAGCCTATTATGAGTTCTTTGTGTTATTATTCCAACAGATGTAAAATCAACATCATGCTAGGCACTACCCTAGAGAGTATTCAAAGGCAATTGTCCAGAGTTACTTAGGGGTTTGGCATAAATTGTACTCTCAAAGAAAAGGGAAAAGCTTTGTGTCATAATATAAGGAGTAGTCTGGAAATGACATTCTTATACTGTGATCGTAAGCTCCATATCTATGGCAGTGTATCCATAGTGTTTTGGAATCTGCTTCCCATAATCTGGAAGTACATAGAGATTTATGTAGCAACATTGCTTGTACTAAGTATAACATACAGTGCTACATGAAAGACTTGCTCATTCTGGTTTGCTGGAGCAATGGATAAACAGCAAGCTTCCATTGGCATATCAGGATTTTCAGTCTTCTATGTTCATGTACAGAATATTATTATTGTATAAGGATTTAACCAGACAACACTTTCAAAAAAAGCAGTAGCATTCTTGCCAGAGATCAAGATTGGTCAGAAACACATTCACAGTTTATTACCATCCTTCCTAAACTTTCTGCAAGTCAGATGAACTGCCAGGCAGGTTTGTTTGTTGTTTGTTGGGTTGTGGTTTTTGTTTTGTTGTTTGTTTTTTTTTTAAAAAAGGCTGTTCTTCAAAAACTGTCTCTTTGCTTTGTAGTTTCAGTAGACATAAAACAACTGTGCACATATATGCTTCTGAATGTGCATCAGTGCTTTTCTAGTCACTGTATTTATTTGTTTTCTTCTTTTATTTCTTCCTTTTTCAGTGTGATAGAAATTGCTGCCCTCAAACAAACTCTTCCTGTGTCCTTGTCTTTCTTGGTTCATCCTTTTCATATGACCTTGGCATATTTTCTTGTTTGTTGCCATTCTTAAATATTGTTTTCTCTTTCAGGTTCAACTTTTTTGACTCCCATCATCACTTTTATGATTCTTCTTTTAAAACCCATCATAAAACTCTTTCTTGTGTTCTGCTTTATGTCTCTGTGTCCCCTTCTTGTAAAAATACTGCCTGTTTTCTCTGGGAGCTATTGGATGTCATTTATTGTTTTAATGCTCTATCACTTTATTTCCTTTACACTATAGCTTTAGATAACAGAGGATATGTAAAAATATACGTAGCTATAAAACAATTAAATACAATACAAGAAAAAGTACAATACAAAAATGAGGAAAAAATAGAATCTAGTGAACTATATGGCAAAGGGCAAATGCTGTTAACTTATTTTCATACCAGACCCTACTGCGATCCTTCTTTGCTCCACACAGCAGCCCTGATAATGCAGTGAACACCCATGGCTGTGTTCTTGTAGTTGTGTGCATGCTGCGTATATGCTGTGTATACACCTCTGTTTGAGTGTAGGAAGGAGGCAGAATGAGAAACTATGAGCAACTATTTAGATCAACTTTTCCCTCTTACCACAATAGTTTTCTTAAAAATATAAAGTGAAAATGCAGGGCCGGCCACATTCAGCCCCTAAAGTTTACCTGTATACCAGGAGAGCATGTGAAAGAAAGACAGCTCAGGATTTTAGAGGTCCTACTGACAGCCTTTTCTCCAGTGCATCTGATTTTCAGCCTCTGGTTTCTGGCCTGTTGTTATCACTCAACCTTTTTTTTTTTTT
>VXBL01010264.1:31243-57880 GCA_013400195.1 Aramus guarauna
AAAGAGTAGAAAATGTCCTTTCACACAGACCACCCTCTTTCTAAAAAGCAGACAGCCTAATGGCTATGCAGCTCCATTGGGCAATAAAAGACATGGCACTGAACCCCAAGAGGCAAAATATTAGTTTAATATTCATCTGTATCTTCTGCACTTTGTGGGAATGAACACACTTCACAGGCATCTGATCCTTTTGTGTGGTAGGAAGTTTCCTGGTAGACTTCCCACGTGAATCCTAGTGGAACATACACAGAGGAGTACCTGATTTCTGGATCAGGTTTATTTATGAGAAGATAGGTGACCTATTCAAACAAAACCATCTTCACTTTCCCTGTACTATTGTCCTATTTTGATTTAGTCCTAAATCACCTCTCTGGAGTCCCTGGTTTCTTCCTTTCTTTTCCATGTTGATTGGTATTTTCTGGTATGGGAATTTCAATTCCTGAGTTTTCCACTGTCCTGAATATGCCTTGAGGGCTAACAGTTCACACTGTATACATTGGAAGACTCACTTACCTCAGTAGAGCTGCACTGCTTTATGCCAGCTCAGGACTTGACCTACCTTTAAGAAGTATAAGTTGGCAGCAGGCACTCTTTTCAGAAAAAAATAATAAAATTTTTTATTACCTAGCTGTACACTGATACGTTCTTTCATTTCTGCAACTGACACCTAAACATTTAAATTCAACCCAGAGATAACATAGGCAGTGATACTAAAAGACTTTATGTACTACTAGTAGTCCCTTGGTATAAATCCTTGAAGGCTCAGAGCCTTAACAAATACAACTGATGTACATGTATTGGTTTATAAATTTTGTTTATTACATCTTTGACTGCCCTGTGTTTGTTTGTTTTCTATACTGTCCTCTGCATGCAGAAAAAGATGTTCCCCTACAGCTTGTGCATACTTTGGTCCATTTTAGCTATAGCAAACTGAAACACTGGAATAGGTTTGGTAGCAATAAATATTTGAGTTTTGTCTTTACAGTGACAATAAACACATTCTAATGAATAATCAAGTAAGCAGATATAAATAATTAAGAGATTTTCTTATTATTTTTAGAACATGCTAATTCTGGCTGGATCCTGGCATATAGAGCAAGAGAATGCTTTGTAAAATTCCCTGTTGTATTATAGGAATGTTACCTTTTTTTCTTCTCACTTGACTTTCAGATTCTTGTTGCCTCTTGAAGTACAACACAACAAAGTCAACCTACCATGGTAGATTTTTAATCACTGACTAATTAACCATTCAGCTTCAATTTAAAACTAAATTGCTTCCCAAAACATTTTTTTTTTTTAATTTGCTGGATGAATTTTTCCTTTAAAAAAAAAAGAGAGGGTTATTTAATTAAACACCACAGGTTTTGCTTTCCAGGTTCTTGTCATTTTTTTGGATGTGTGGTAACTGGCAAGCAATCCTGCTACAATAAATCAAAAAGTGCAGCTGGGTGCCAAAAGAAAACACTTCCAATGTGGCTCTCCTGTGTAGCCACATGATTTTAACTGATATTGACAAGCAGTACATTATATCCTGGGTGAGAAAATTCAGTTGATCTTCAATCACACAAAAATGAAAAATAAATTACAGTATTTTTCAAAAATAAAAAGAAAAAAAGCAAATTTTTTAGAGCTCCCAAGGCTGTGGGGTGACCATTTTTCTACCTTCTCACATTCTAACAATAACCCAAAGAGGTGCATTCACTATTTCTGCCAAGAGGGTACTGTGAGCAAGGCACATGATATTTAATAATACTGGACTCCAATTCTGACTGACTGTTGTGACTTTCTTTTCAAACCACTGCAGGTCCTTCATTCATGAGTGCTTTACACACTTTGGCACAAATGAGATGATTGCATATATGACATCATTGCTGCTAACACCAGGAAACAAAAGAGGCACATTTGCATGAGAAAGGTGGCTTTTCTGTAGGAATGAAGAGAGGGAGGGTCATAAGTTCATGCCTCTGTTTGCAGGCCATGGATAGTGCTATAAGCTTACCATGCCTTATTCTGTGAGGCTCACAGTCAGCAAATACATCCCTGGGCCCATTGCTGACTACAAAAAGACCATTATCCCTTGATAACAATTGTGCTGGCTATGACTTTTACTTGACACTAGGAGTTCATTTCATGTTCAATGGCTCTCTGAGAGAAACAGACCATTCTGCCTCTTCTTTGTATGGGTTTGTTCGGTGAGTGGAAAGGACCAAGAACAGGGGGAGTTGGCGACTGCTGCTGTCAGCTACTCTCCCACACACAGCCATTGACTTAATTTGACCACTTTATGGTAGAAAATACCATGCACATGCTGTGCAGGAGTGAATAGAAGAGGTTTTGGATCACAGGAGCTCCTCAAAATGCCATGAGTATCCCAAATCTAATCCAACATATTGCTTCCTGTAACTGAAGAGGTCCATAATATACATGACCCTATATCAACAGGGGACATTTTGGCAATTAAAACATTTCAGAAATCTTGAGTTTCTTTTGAGTATATTAATTCTAATACAGAAGTCTTGCCCCATACAATAGCCTTGAAGAAAACCTAGGAATGTGCTTTTGGTTTGAGAAAAGAAGTCATGATCTGAGATGACAAAGTTATGGATGTCTGAAAATATTTTTGAGCGGTTGCACATCAAGATATTCTTCTTAGCTTCAGGGAGAAAATGGGAAGCATGCTGTTCCTTGCCATGACTTATGCGTGACCAAGAGGGAGAGAAGCACTTTTAGAGATGCTCTGCAGGCTCAGGAAGCACGTTCCCTTGTTGTGGAAATAGGCAGAATTTTGCCATCACACACTCTTTCATCAACATCAATGTAACTCAGTGTTGTACAAGGTGTATCAAAAGGACTTGGTGAAATTGCAAAGAGGTAAATCTAGGCTTTTTCCATAAAATGACATAGTTAATAAGAAAGACTCCTCATGAGTTTATAGATAACTCTAGTGTTATTACTTTAAATGGATGTTCATAGAATCATAGAATCATGAAGGTTGGAAAAGACCTCTAAGATCATCAAGTTCAACCATCAACCCAACACCACTATGTCTACTAAACCATGTCCCAAAGTGCCACGTCTACACTGTTTTTGAATACCTCCAGGGATGGTGACTCCACCACCTCTCTGGGCAGCCTGTTCCAATGCTTGACCAATCTTTCGGTGAAGAATTTTTTCCTAATATCCAATCTAAACCTCCCCTGGCACAACTCAAGGCCATTTCCTCTTGTCCCATTGCTTGTTACTTGGGAGAAGAGACCAATACCCACCTGGCTACAACCTCCTTTCAGGTAGTTGTAGAGAGCGATAAGGTCTCCCCTCAACCACTCCTCTTCTCCAGACTAAACAACCCCAGTTCCCTCAGCCACTCCTCATCAGACTTGTTCTCCAGACTATTCACCAGCTTTGTTGCCCTTCTCTGGAGACGCTCCAGCACCTCAATGTCCTTCTTGTAGTGAGGGGCCCAAAACTGAACACAACACTCGAGGTGTAGCCTCACCAGTGCTGAGTACAGGGGGACGATCACATCCCTAGTCCTGCTGGCCACACTATTCCTGATACAAGCCAGGATGCTGTTGGCCTTCTTGGTCACCTGGGCACACTGCTGACTCATATTCAGCCGGCTGTAAACCAGCACACCCAAGTCCTTTGCCACCGGGCAGCTTTCCAGCCACCCTTCCCCAAGGCTTGGCGTTGCATGGGGTTGCTGTGACCCAAGTGCAGGACCCAACACTTAGACTAGTTGAACCTCATACAGTTGGCCTCAGCCCATCGATCCAGCCTGTCCAGATCCCTCTGCAGACCCTTCCTACCCTCCAGTAGATCAACATTCCTGCCCAATTTGATGTCATCTGCAAACTTACTGAGGGCGCACTCAATCCACTCATCCAGATCATTGATAAAGATATTAAAAAAGACTAGCCCCAAGACTGAGGCCTGGGGAACACCGCTTGTGACCAGCTGCCAACTGGATTTAACTCCATTCACCACAACTCTCTGGGCTCAGCCATCCATGTTGAATGGACAAGACAAATCAGGCAACTTTAGACCATCAAAACAGTTAGACAAATCTCTTCTTCCTACTTACTCTTACAAGCTGGAAATGTCTGTTTCTTCTTCACCAAAAAAATGTCAAAGGCTTTCTCTAGTGTTTTTACTAGCTAGCTAGCTGATCAGAAACTAACCCAGATATTGCTGCTTCAGTAAAGTACTCTGAAAGGGACACTGTCATCTTAAAACAACAAAGGCTGTATCTAAATTAAGAGTCATAGTAATATTTTACTCTAGTGTCTCAGTGAAATAAGATCAGTGATTCCTCCCTATGCACAAAAATCCCAAATGGGCCACAAAATCTACTTGATTTACCACTACACCCAAGGTGACCCTGCCACAACAAAACAGCACATGCTATTGTTGCTGTAATCATAAGCACAAGACACAGAGTGCTTCACAGAGCAGGATATTTATATATCCAATGTGTTCAACCGGCTGCTTAAAAGAGCAGATAAGCACAGCATCAGAAAAACACTGGGTGTGTTTGTATGATATGCCTGTGTACATAGCCAACTCAAAACACTCTTCCTCACTTGAACTCAGGCAGTTTCCATTATTTATTTATCTACTTATTATTTATTTTAGTGGCTATTTGACATCCCTTCTTAAGCTCAGAAAATTAAGCTTCCTGCTTCATCATTCAGCTGTCTCCCTGCCATATGGTTGCTCTGATTCATCCCAGCCATCAGCTGGTGCAGTGCATAGTTCAGGGATGTTTTAAGTTTTACCATATTTAAGGGCAAGAGAATTTATATGTTGCTCATCTTTCTGATGTTCTGGACTTGGATGTGCCAACTAACAACACTCATTACTGCCTGAATTAATGCCTTTTATTTTTTTCTCTCAGGAGAGCAGTCAATGCAGGAGATGGGAAGGACAAAATGGGCAAGTGCTTATCTTTAGGTTACTTTTGTAAAAGAATTTCAATTCCAATTCTCATAAACGTAATGTGGCATATACTCTCTGTTGCAAATTTAACCTAATTCCCTCACAGCAAGTGCAGCTGTATTAAGAAAGAATAGACCGTGTTGTATACAAGTGATTTAAGCTGCAACTGCTGGGGTTTGTTACATTTACTGCTCAAAAAGTTTATCCAAATATGTTTTGAAATGTAGAAAATAGAACATGTTGCCCAGAAAAGTTATGGATGGCCATGTCTGCTGGTGTAGGGTTTTTGTAAGGCCAGGTTGGACGGGGCTTTGAGCAACCTGGTCTAGTGGAGGGTGTGCCTGCCACGGCAGGGGGTTGGAACTAAATGATATTTAAGGTCCCTTCCAACCCAAACCATTCTATGACTCTATGATTATACACTGGCCCATTCTATCATTCAAACAAATAGCTCTACAGAGGGAAATGCAGGCAGGAAAAGCATTTTTATAAAGGCACAAGACAGGCGTTCTCACTACAAAGCCTCAATATTCACACTTTCCCTGTTCCCCAGAGGCAAGATAACACTTCTTTGCCAAGTCTCAAATCTTGAAGCCCAGAACTAGTGCTACCGCCAAGGGCAACACCAATATCCCCCATGTTAACAGTAACTAGCAGATAGACCTACCTTTGTATCCACAGCTGTTTCAGACAAATGTTATTCCCACATCTGCCAGCCACCAAATTCACTGAGAATCAAAATACAGTTTGTGAACCCATTACAACATCAAGTTGACCATATTAGAGTTCTGACCAATCACTAAAGAAACTTAACTAAAGAAAGAGTTAAGTTGGATCATAACAAAACAAATAAGTGCAAACACTGGAAAAACAATGGGCATTTTCACTCTGATAGCATAGGCCACAGAGTGCTTTATCCAATTTAACAAACTGTTTTCATGTTCAGAAATATTTGCAAAGGGAAGAAATCTGTTTTTTGATGAAAAAAAACCAAACTGTTTGAATGGTCTAACTGATGAGCATTGTGTAATGTTTACACAATACTTTTTACATATATTTGAGCATTTAAAAGCTTTGCGTATGTGTGCTGGTTTTGGCTGGGATAGAGTTAATTTTCTTCAGAGTAGCTAGTATGGGGCAATGTTTTGGATTTGTGCTGAAAACAGTCTTGATAACACAGGGATGTTTTAGTTACTGCTGAGCAGTGATTACACAGAGCCAAGGTCTCTTCTGCTTCAAACACCACGCCACCAGTGGGATGGCTGGGGGTGCGTAAGAAGTTGGGAGGGGACACAGCTGGGACAGCTGACCCCAGCTGACCAAAGGGATATTCCATACCATATGATGTCATGCTTAGCATATAAAGCTGGGGGAAGAGGAAGGAAGTGAGGGAGACACATTCGGAGTGATGGCGTTTGTCTTCCCAAGTAACCACTACATGTGATGGAGCCCTGCTTTCCTGGAGATGGCTGAACGCCTGCCTGCCCATGGGAAGCAGTGAATGAATTCCTTGTCTTGCTTTGCTTACATGCATGGATTTTGCTTTACTTATTGAACTGTCTTTATCTCAACCCATGAGTTTTCTCATTTTCACTCTTCCAATTGTCTCCCTCATCCCACCGAGGAGGGGAGTGAGCAAGTGGCTGCATGGTGCTTAGTTGCTGATTGGGGTTAAACCACAACAGTATGTTAAATTGCATTATTGAAATATGGCCTTGCATGGTTTATAAAATCCATGTAAGACAACAGGTGGCAATTATCAGAGAAATTTATCTCCTTTAGTCTTTTGGAGAGCAGTATAAACATCAACTTTGTAACTATCTTTGCACCTTGTTTCAATCAGTGAAGATATGATTTTGGATGTCCCTACTTAAAAGGATATAACTTTTTTTTTTTTTTTCTTTTTCATTGTGTATCCAAGCAGAATAAAATCTTCAGTCTTTTACCATATAAGATTTATCTTACATATTTGACTCTGTCTAAAGAAGTAGGTATGTTTCCTAAGCTGGGTAAAATTTGTAGGAGAAGGAGGTTGGCTTTTTTGGTGTGTTTTGTTTTGTTTTTATTTACTGATACAGGCAAACCAGACAAGCTTTCAAGCGTACAAGCTCTTCTTCAGGTTTGAAAGAGAAGTAGAGATCTTTGGAGTTAAATACAAGATGAGAACAATCACTTTGAATTTGTTAATCATGAGAGAAAAGGCAGCTGGTACCTCAGGAACAGAGGAATGACACCTGCAACAGAAGAGATGATAAGATAGCTATCTCCTATTGGGAAAAATAGATGGGCAATTTATCATCAATTGAACTTGTGGGAATTAATGGACATGGGTAAAAGAAGGCATGATGTGATATAAAATTAGTATATCTCTACTCAATTCATGATTTCTGGTATCCAATAGTGTTATGAATTTTAGTTCCCAGGTACTTATTTTGAAAGTATTTTGCAGGTTTCCCTTGAGGATAAGAACTGAAAAGGCAAAACTGAAATGAATGATTTGTGAGAAATATTCTTTCTCCGATCTTTGCATGTGCCTTGTTATTCACTCATTCTGGTGTTTAGTGTTTGGTTTCACACATATAATTTCTTTGTGAACATTTGATGCGCTTGCTGAAGTATATTATGCATGGGATGCTCCAGGTCTTGTAATGCTCCAGTGGAGGACAAGGTATTTTGACAGTTAAGAAGATGTGTTGGCATTTCTTACATTTGACATTCAGCTACTATTAAGGGTCTGTTTAGTATGTGTTGGTACATAAGAGTGCCGCTACAGTGATAAGTGATAAACTGAGGGTTGGAGGGCTGTTGAAAGAAATGCCTCTAGGCAGGGGGACACATATTACATTTGTAGTGGATTTCAGTGAAAGACTCTAGATTATAAAGGTGTCGCTTATATAGTCTTAGGTACAGCATAAGTATAAGCATAAGCATGGTGGATAAGACATTTAAAATATCTTCTTCAAGGTGTCTCGTTAAAAGTCTACCATGTTGCAGGACCTTCTGTGTGATGCCGCTGTGCCCTCACTGTCAGATACAAAAGGTGAACTTATGTGTGAGAATGAAAAGAAGTTGGCTGATTTGAATTTCTGAGGATTAGTCTCCACATTGTACATACTCGGGGTAGTCTTAGAGGCTTCCATGATGTGGAGTGTCAGTATGTGAACAGGTAACGTGTCACAACTAGGATGATCCTGGTGAAGGCAGGATTATGTTGTGTGCTTTGTGAAAGGAGTCTGCTCTGTCCTGCAGCAAGCATGCCCCTTCGATGAGCACAGATGGGAGGAGGGCAGTAAGAGTGCAATGAGTGGGAATGCAAGGTTTCAGTTGATGGAGTACTGGGGACAGTATAGGAAGTCTCAGGTGCAGGAGGAGATGCCATATAAGATGACAGGAGATGTAGCATCTTCTTCAAGTTCCACCAGCCTGTTCATTGTAGTCTTTTTGGATCAAGATGTTATAGATCTTTGTTCATCTGTTGGCTTAATCACTATTTAGGGACGGTGTTTTAAGCACTGCTCAGAATTGTTTTCAGAAAGAGGCTGCGATACTCCTTTTTTTTGTTGGATATTTCAATGTTCTTTCTTATCCTAAAGCAGTTACTACAGCAGCTCAAGGTGGGATTTTGGCTAGGCTTGTCAACCGGGTTCCTTCTATAGACTATGGAGAGAGACATTTACCTGAAGAGACAGAACCATTCCATTCCATGTAAAGCAGATGGGAAGTATCATTTGGGGATAACCATGGTACTTCCTTATGTGCCTATAGTTAATGGAAAAGACTCAGTTTTCTTATCAGACATTCTTTTTCCAGCAAGCTTCTTCATGAAAAACTGAACTGTTGCTCCTTCATAAGTTGAGATTTACAGGTTTTCTTTTTGAACCCAATAGCATGAAAAAGCTTAATGGTGGTATCCCTCTGAGTTCAAAGCATATGGTATTTCACAAGCAAAGGCAACTCCTCCATGATTTCTGACAAAAAAGCTCCTATCAGTCTTCCACCAGAAAGAAGACTGAAGAAAAACCCACTCACAATATCCAGGAGTAAATTCCTTAGGCTCAGCAGTTCCTGTGGCTCCAGGAGAGTGAATGTTTCCAGTGGAACTCTTTGAGTTGGGCAATTCATCCACAAATATTTACTAAAGAGGTGTGAGCTGGTACTGGTGTTTGGTAGTCAATCTCCATCCAGATGGTTTTGCTTCAGTCACTGGCACATGATTGTTGAATTTCTCTTAATTTGCAGCAGCTAGAGTTGAACTAGGGCAACATAAACATCCTGCTCATTCTTACATATAGGCTATCAGTCCCTGGTCTTGCAGCCTTGGCTCAACTATTCCTTTTTCAGCATCTTTCCAGCTCAGTCACTATGCTGTTATCCGTGACAGATTATGGCAGTCTGATTCCTACAAAATACTGCAGCATACGCTGTCTGGCTCTGCCCTATTTTCTTGCCCATAGAGTTTGCCTGACTGTCCAGCAGCCCTTTTTGGCCATTGTTTCAGGCCCTTTGCAGATTCAGACAGTATCTGTTATGCCTAAACTACATTTTTTAGACTTTCCTTCCAAAAAAGGTAAAAAACTTGACTGTTTTCTGTCAATGAAAGCTGAGATGAAAAGATCCATGGAACCTTAGGAACTGGAAGGCTTCTGGAGGCCCTATAGTCTACCTTAATCCATCTCTGCAGATCGCTATCTCCTTTCATAAGTTTATAATCAACACTCACTATTCCTTTAAAAACCTGAGATGCTCTGAAGGTAACAATGTCAAAGTAACCTCAATCAACCTAGTCTGCATCTGGTGCTTACTAAATACCAATAATTTCCAAAGCAGAAAAAATATACCATACTGTTCCATGTCTAATGCTTTATAGAAAAATAGTGTATTGCTTACATACACCAGCAGTCGGTAGAAAAGAAAACATGGAAGGAGATGACGAGCTGTTTACTATACTGCTATCGTCAATTGGACAGAAATCTGCATGGTGGCAAAAAATGAAAGGTAATCACACCGCCAGCCACAAACAAATTTTGCCAGTTTATGTCACTATCGGTGATCAAGCTGCTAATATAACATGGCACTTTAGTTCATTGGTAGTGAATATGATACTCGTAAGTATCTCAGGCAATTAAAACAAGTGCTATATTGTATTAGGTTACTTGCAACTGTCACTTTGAACAACCTGGTGGGCATACATTTCATGCAGTCCACACAGTAGTGGCAATGACCCCAGAATGAAAACTGGCTACATTTTTGATGCTTCTTATTTTGTTGGCTACAAAATCCTCTCAGGTCTGTGTAAAAATCTGCTAAACACAAGAAAAAAAGGTAGGCAAGTGTTAATAAGAATGGCTTGAAAGCCTGTTAATCTAAAATCCAGATGTTTTTTATTAAAGAATTGAGAAGAATTCTCAAAGCCGGCACCAGCTGCAGGTGTTGCTATGCCATAATTGTTTAGATGCCATGGTAACAGACACTGAAAAACGCCAAGACAGATAGTTTTACATCACTTTTCTTCATTTGACCATTACATTGACTTTTGATTCATATGTACCTACCAGCTGATGTCTTCGATTCAAGCTCAAATGAATTCAAACTCAGAAAAAAAGATTAGTTAAAGCATCCATGCTTCACTCATTCCATACAGAAATACAGCATACGCTGCTAGTCTATGCATTAGATCTCACTAGCTATCATCCCCTTGTCCTCTAATCCAAATACAGCTTTTTTACAGCTTCTTAGTATCATCATGAAAAGTTTTGATAACCAAGTGTGAAAGAAGACATGATTCCTAGATTAAGCCAAGTGGGCCTTAGAGACCTAAGAGCTGTCCTATCACTGGTCTACTAGCAAAAAATAATGAATCAATTAAATTTTAAAAGTAAAAAAATCCAATAAACCCTCACACATGTTCTTCCTTAGGTACTCTGATAGTAACAAGTATCTTGCGTGGCAAGGTAAGGGTTACACATGTCTTGGATGTTTTGTATGAGGCAAATTACAGGTCGAATAATCGTCTAGTACTCCACATTCTGGGCTCTGAAACAAACCCCAGTATCCCTTTAGCTTCAGTCTACCTCTAGGGAATAAAGAAAGGCACTGTTAATTCAGTGTAAACAAAATGAGAGCAACTAGGCTAGCTGGTATCTGAGCTCAAACATGACTGAACAAACTTATCAGCAATCCAGTTAGGTGGCAGCTACAATTTAAATTAGATAACTGTGAAGTGATACGGAGTGGGAGAAAGAGCCTAAGTATTTTTCACACACTGCTGGGATCTAAATTACCTAGAGATCCAAGTTACCTAGAGTATTTCAGGAATACCATCTAGCATTCCTTGCTAGCAGGCTGACATGCTGCTGAGAGTTTAGAACAAGGAAACAATTGGGCAAAATAATAAAATTGACAAGGATTGCTAAAGAAAATACTGGAACAGGAATAGGGATTTTTTTCCCCTTGATATTGTACACAGGGTAGTCTGTCTCAGCTCCAAGCTCCAGTGTGCCGCAGACAGTAAAGCTTTACATAGACAGGGGATGAGAGACTGAAAGAAAGAATAAATATTGAGAACAATTAAAATGACCATGGGTATTTAATTTAGAAAGCAGGAGTATAAGAAGGACCACCTAAAATAATGAATGGTTTAGGAGAAAGAGATCTAGTACTCCTCCACAGCCAGTCTAAGCCCTGTAACAAAATTACAAGAGAAAAGGTGATGAAATTGGCAGGCAGAAAATGTGAAGTGAACAGAAGGGAAAGTGTCTTAAAGTAGCACATTATCAGCCTATGGAATTCAATGCCACAGGAAATCATTGAGGAAAAGAGTTTAACAGGATTTTAAGAGCCCTGAGTTATTTATACTGACAAGTAAAATTTTTGTGCCTACATGAAGTTAGGTCAAAAACGTAAGGGATGTTCATGGGGAAGGAAGCTGTGAGTAGGGGCTTACAGAGAGGCATCTGGATGCATGAAGCCAAGTGGAATTCTGCCTTCCTTTGAATTTCCGGGACGGCAGATACCAGACTGCCCATTAGGGCAACCTTCACATGTATAGCTCCCAGGAGCTGCTGAGGAAGGTAGCAGGAGATAAGAGCACACTTTGGCACTTTGATTGTAATCAGGATAACATGTAAGATCCATGTGAGTTCTTCCTAAAGACACCAAAACTCCAGAGATTTAATACACATGCATCAAAAACTTACTGGCACCCTTTCAGTTCAGCTAGAGGAACAAGCCAGTTCTAAAAGGCCCTAACAATCACCAAAACTATACATCATAAGGAGAAGAGCTGTAGAGCTGCCCCCTCCCTTGCAGCAGCTGGAAAGAGGATATCATAAGGCAAAGGCTTTCCTAAGCATTTCATTAACATTTTAAGCTTTCTATAGAAAATTCCTGGCTTTGAGAAAAATGACAACTCACTCTCCACACACATCCCTGTCAGTGAAAAGAGCTGACCTATATCCTGTTGCTTAGCCTATTTGACTGGGTTGTCAGAAGTTCAAAACACTGCTCTTCTGAGGTGTCTTCCTTATCTCAGGAAGGTATCCTTACCAGAGCCCACAGACATATGTTTTCTTCCCTGGTTGCTCAGCTAGCCTTTACATCAAGTGGAAAAGGACCAATCGGCAAGACTGCTCATGTAGCTTGGTGGCTAGGGTGCATTCTTCATAGGACACACATTAAATGATGGATCTGTCCCATATGACCCCATGACTGCTGGGTATTTTCACTTGTACTTTCAAAATATTGTGAAAAGCATAGGAGAGCCTAGATTTTGTTTTGTCAAAATGTCAAGACTGTTGCTTTGTCTGCTTTTAAAATGGAGGTAATGATATTATGACAGCTGCAATATTTTTAAATATGAGATGACAGTTTTCCTATGCCCTTCTGTGGTGAGATGCTTTTGACCTCAGCTATGGCAGGGGACAGTGAAAAGTGCTTAAATAATATACTTGCACTGCTTGCATAGTTGCATGGACCAACTCATGCAAAGAAACCTGTGATCAACCGCATATAACTATTTGCAGATTACCAACATTTTTGAGACACATCCAGGTTTGTGTGTAAAGAATGTGTCTATGTCAACCTGTTAGTTATACAATTGAACAGAGAAGGTGCAATCCCATAAATAAGGTACACCAACACTAGCTTGGGGTAGCTCTCATTGGCCGATCCAGGGGTGCTGCCCGGTGAAGGAGATGTCCTTACATTGTGACAGAGAATATAGGAGGTCAACAATGTCCCTTACTGTTTCTCATCAGCAGGTAAGATTAATTATTAACAATGTTGTACCTTGCCTGCACAGAAAGTGAGCTTTTCACTTTTTTCTTTCACTCCTGCTTAGATTGCTTGCATTCTGTTCAGGCTTAATTATACTGATTGACAGTCAACTTATGTTATTACAATAAAGTTGGTGAGACTTGGTCTTTAGTCCATTGCTGTTTTATCATCTGATATCCAAAGAACCTTCTGTTGAGTGACACCTTCCCAGTCTTCACAGGGTATCTTCACTTCAGGGAAAGGCAGTTGCAGTCCCACTCCCAGAGTGTTGTCTTGGCAAGACCTACCTGCCCATGTGACAGGCAGGCTGAAGGAAAAGGACCCAGCAGAAAGCAGACCTCTGTCCTTCCAGGCTGAAAATTGAGCCTTATGTCAACTACCTGCAACGCCAGCAAAGACCATAACAGAGCATGTGTGCTAAGTGACTTCTCACAGCAGGGAAGGGGACACCCTGTCCACTGAGATTGAAAACTTCTGTGGAGTGTTTCAAGGCAGATAGTGCTGTAAGAGGAAAATTAACTCAGCAGGCAAGAAACGTCTGGATGTGGATCTTTCCTATGCCACTCCATGTCACTTAGGATGTATATGAGACACTGTCATAGTAAATCACTATGTTTCAGCATCTTCCAGCCGAGGCCACAAGACTTCAACTGCAAGTTAGAAAGCCTGCATAGATGACAGCAGCTCGGCAAGCTGCTTCTTGCCTTTTGTTACTGGGTTTATTTTTATAAGATCTGTTTCATTTGATATTCCTCCTAGTCTATCAGGTTTCCAAAATTTAGATGTAATACGTTTACACAGATTTTAAAACACATTTGCAAGGTATATGCTAACCAGTTTCAGATTCCTGAGGTGATAAACTCCGAATCAATACAACCTTGGTTGCCTGCGTGGCTTTGCTTTATGGAAATACAACAGTATCTCCATAATCATAAGCCTGTACCTGATTTAAAAAAAAAAAAAAAAAAAAAAAGGGAAAATAGATGGTGTGGGTAGCAACATGCTACTCTTCTATTAAAATTGTTTTCAAATTGTTGAAATGGAAAAGTATTGTCTCATCTTGTCACATTATTTATATCTCACCTGATACATAGCCTATTTTAATGTGGTTTTATTCAGGGTTATATTGTTTAGCTTTTGCAAATCAACAGTTATGAGAAAAAGAAAATCAAAGTATTGCACACTGTCTCACATTCCATTAATCCAGCTGAAGATACAGTGAATAGATGCACAGCATGTTATTATACAAGTCATATGATACTTATTTGAATGGGACACTTCCAACATGAAAGCATTCATAATACAACAACATTATCACTTCTATAAGGAATGTGACTTATTGAAATGCAATTTATTTTTTTAAAAACTAGCTGAAACTAGGGACATTACCAAGGTTAGAAATCCTACTAGGCAACGTGGCATACACCATTAGCTGCCTAAATACCTTTGCAGTGTGTTGTTCTGGGTCTTTACAGGTATTTAAATGTCTAATTCCCAGTGACATCGCTAGGACCAAGGTCCCTATGTACCTGTGAAAGTTCATGTTTCCTATAGTGTGAGGATAATATTTTCAAGCCCAAGATGCATACTTATTGCATACACCCTTGTAAAACAACCTTTGCTCTTCCACACCTCCTGTATCTCACAATGGCTTTTGTATTTCTCATGTGTTGTTAACCTAGGTGTGGATTTAAGTCCCAGTGAAATCCGCAAGGCCTAAACTCAGACCTAAGGTTAAACACATGTTAATCAATTTGAATAAGAAGAGAGTACTAAGTTATGACACTGCAGAGGGATAACTACCTGGTATGGACTTTGTGGGTTTTGATTGGTGTTTCTAAATTGCTTGGTGCAGTATCAAAGCGTCTCTTTTAAGAGCTCTGGAGAAGCATATTTCCTTTTTTTTCAAGAGATTGCTTCCTGCAGAGTCCCTCTAACTAAATCAGTGCCTCATTTTAATACATTTGACACAATAATGCTCTGCAGCTGCATGCAGAAGCCACAGATAAACAGAGCACTGAATTAACAGGGCTCTGAAAACTTCCCAACTAAAATTCTTGACAGATTTTCTCAGTTACACAAAAAGGTAAAAAACCCACAAAAGCCTAATAAAATATCCATCAGTGCTTTATCATGCATTTACAATACGGATACAAATAGGTTTTGTTTTTTCAACCATTCTTTCTCAAAGGCATTTCATTGATATTTGACCCTTCTGATACACATTTAAAGGCACAAATTATCAAGACTTGGGACATTTCTAAATAACAGGGGAACACTCCTATTAATGTTCATCTTCACACCTACTTGCTGACTGCTCAGATAGAGAAAAAGGATTTTAGCATGTAAAACAGTTAGAATTCACCTTCAGTCAAGAGATGAGCCCATGCCAAGATTGAGGTTCCAACTTGAGTAATATTCCTATATTTAAACATCTTCTTTTATATCACTTGAAAGATTGTATTTCCAACCTGAACCCATCCACTGACTTTTCTACGCTGCTAAAGATTTCCCAGGTTACTTCCCAGTAATGCCTGATTTCTAAGTCTGAGGTCCTTTAGGGTGACAAGGCTGTGATAGATCTGTATTACAGTAAGAAAGTAATTTTTATTCAATTTGGTTAAGGAATTGTGTCAGGAAATTTTTTTTCCTATGAAAAAATAGCTTGTCAGTTAAATGGAAATTTGCACTAATTATATTTTTAATCAAAATATGGTTTATGGTAAAAGGCTCGCATGTTTCAATTGCAATTGGCTATGAAAACAAAATAAATTGGTTTTGGTTAAGAATTTTGTAGAGGAAAAACATGACTTCCTAGTTATTTCTAAATTTACTCCTGATCTAATAAGAGAAGTAAAAAAGAAATAAAAGGCAAGACAACATAAAGTTTAGCCATTAATAATGCACATGTGATTGCCTCACTGGAAGGAGGAATAAGCTGAGAGATGGATGTCAGATTACTTTATGCACGAACTTGCCAGATATGACAATGATCGGTGTAACATACAAGCCTGCATAAGAAATTTTGCCACCCTTGCAGACAGCTGCAGCACTTTAATGCAATGTGCTAAATGAAATTTTATGCCCAGAAGATTCAGTTAACTTCTGAGCAATGTAGTCTCAGCAATATTTAAAACTCACTATGAAAGTCTCCAGCTGGCAGCTATTTTCCCCTCACCAAATGTATATCTCTTTTCCACATTTTAGGTCAATTTTTGCTTGCCCCTCTGCTGTGGTAGATCGTAGCATGTGAATCTCTCCTTTCCTGATCTTTGCCTCCTGCACCTCCTCCTGTTTTAGGCAAACACCTAAAGCTATCCACTGGCAACCCTCTCTCCCTTCCCTCTGACAGATAACTCTTGCTTTGGCAGGTTTTTTTCCCAGGTATTCCTTGAGTTCTGAAGCCTAGGCAGTGCACTGTAAAACAGATGTAAGGCAATATCTGTGGTGTATAATATAGAGGTATCACATGTTTTACGCAGTCAGTACTACTGTTGTTGTTGCTTCTCTGACATGTAGTCTCATTCACACTTACTTAGTTGATCTGTATCATATTTGTTGCTGTACTCTTCTGCTACAGACTAAGAGGTTTGAGGGCACAATGATAACAATTGTCTATACCTCCATGCATATAAAATCACAATTTTCTTCTGCTGTTCAGAGAGGAAAATTTGTGCCCTACAAGGTCTGGGCACGAATGCTTGCCAACCCCTAAAATCCATGGCTACCTATCCTGGCAGGGTCAATTTATGCCTTTATTCTGCAAAAGCAGGTAAACAGTGACTGGGGATCTGCCATATAAAAGTTCAAAAATTATATCCTAGCCTCTTTGCATCTTTGCATGGATATTAAACTTCCTATGAGACAATAGCTAAGAATGGGGATTCATCTTGATGTTCTTGCTCAATTGCAGTAACTGTTCAGCAACTCCACAACTGATGTGTGCCAGAGTTGCCTACCCATTTTCTGCCAGGCAGAATTCACTGATGCATTCACTTGTTTATCAGGATATCCAGGCACTCCATGTATATTCTGAGCCTATTTATACTCTTTGGGCTGGAAGATGTTAGGTAAGTGTGCAACATTTGCGATGACAGTAGTATTACACCTTTAAAATTCCCATTTAGTTTTCCATTTTTGAAGGAAATGGATTCATTCAAATAAATGGATTATAAGGCTGGGATTTTCAGAAGCACTTAGTATTGGCCTCTATCAGCTATCTGAACTCCAGGGGGAGTCTTCTATTGACTTCAGTGCCAGCAGAGTCATGACAATGAGTGCTTTGAAAGACCCCATGTACACATACCTTTATTCAAATTTATTGTGTAAGGTTAAATTGAAGATGCATGTATCAGAAGTACTCAGCACCCACAACTGGGAGCACCTTCTTTACAGAATACAGTCCTTGTCTACAGAAATCAATTATCATTAATAATAATTGTTAGTACTACTGGAGTACCTGATGTTCTTTCTGACACCAAGTCCTACACAATAGGCTCTGCCCAAGCTCCTGCTAAAGATAAATCTCCCGGCTTCAATGGTTCAGAACTGGACCCAGAGAAAGAGACAGTCTATGACTCAAAAAGCTTATCTTCTAAACAAACAAGACAGACAAAGCCCAACTGAAAACAAATCTGTCAAACTTGCAGAGACACTCAACACCTGCTGGCTTCTGTTCACTGAGCCAAGCTAAAACAGGGCACTGATGCAAGTACCTGAGTAACTGAATAAAGATGTAAGCACATGGCAGTGTATTGATATGAATCCTTGGTCACTGTTTTTGTGCGCAGAGGTCCAGAAATACTGCATGTCTTTGTGCAGGGATATGAGGATAAGACTCTGCACCCATCACAAGCCATTAAATAATGTGACAGATACTACCAAGATATCATTGACTACGTTTATTAGAATGCTTTTATTTCTTAATATTTTTATTTCAATCTTAGCCAAGCAAATTTTCTTCATCAGAGGCTACATACAGAACATGCCACACTTCAACTTCTAAATGAAACTAGTCTGGCTGAGGAAAGCCCATCTGAACAACAGTCTCAGAGCAAGAAAACAACTGCAGATTGTCCCCTACACACTAAGATGTTCAACCTTTTCAAGCCTTGACAAGAAAACTGTCTCTAATCTTTCACTTCTTCTCCCTCTTCTTCAATTTTTCAAAAAATTCTGGGTAAAGAGAGATACTAAAATGAAAGTCAGAGTGTGCACTAAAAGAGAAAAAAAACAAAACAAACAAACAAAAAAACCCACCAAAACAAACTCACAACAAAATCTGGCACTGGGGAATTTCTCAGCAAAGAGATTTGCTATGAAAATCTCAACACACAGAAACAATTTCTGAGCTATTTTCCCCATCTGAAGGATAACATACTTGCACTTTCACGTTTCTCTTTGGGCTCAGGTGGAATAGTCTGACCTCTGGTCCAACTCTGGAAATGTGGTTGAGGCGTTCTTTTGTCAAAGGAAATTTAGAAATATCTCCTCTCTCACTTTTATTCAGTAGTGGGATGAGTAGTGTCATGGAAAGAGAGTATTTGCAGGAAGTGGTGAGTTGGTACCGGTCTCTATGAATAACTCTTGGTACATCCAAGTGAGCCTCCCTTTCCTGTAACCCCTCTGCTGGCAACGGAGGGTAAGCAAGTCCCCTGAAGGACAGTTCAGGGACACTGAGGTGTGAAAGTGGTCTGAACTGCCCTTGCCAGGTATCTCCATCTCTCCTCACCAACCACAGAGGGAGCTGACAGACATTATCTACTAGCAGTCACTGTGAATATATTGCTTTCCCCGCAGGAGTCCCCAGTAAAGACCCTCAGGTGGTCCTGAGTTAGCTGGATCACTGGTGTGACCCCCTTAGGGCAGTTTTTGTGTCCTACATCCACACCTCTTACCAGGTGCCTCTGTGGCACATCCCACATTACTGATGGAATACAACCAATGCAAAGTAACTACAGCAAAAGGAAAGCAGCATCACACTGCTATTTCCAGCCCTGTCTCGAGGCCCCTACGCTGTACCAGATCAAATCAAGCTCTCCTTTGAGAGAAACAGTTCTTATTAATTTGATGCCATGCGCACACAAAAGTTCTGGATTCCTAAACAACTCCCCCAGTGCCTCCCCCATAAGTTGAATAATAACCATCTGGTGAAGCAATTTTTAAAAAGCACAGATATGCCAGAATTTGCTTGGCAAGGTTTTAATCAAATTGAAGGAGGCAAACCCACAAACAACAGTCTCCTTCACTCCAACAAGCCTGATTCATCCACAGACACCATCCCTCCTGTGCTCTGGAGGAGGCAGGTGTCCTGTGGGAATAAAACCACCACAGTGTATAATTGTTTTGTTAAAAATTGTACTTACTGGGGAGCAGAATAAATTCCACAGATACTTGTATTTTTAACATTTCTCAGCTACCAGTTCTTGATTCTGATAACTTCTCAATCTTCTCCATGGTTTTCTTTTTTCTTGAGTGTGTAGCTGTAATTGCCAAAGACTCCCCCAGTTTTATTTCAGTTTTGATTTTCTGTAGTGTACTTGCATTTCAAATTTTTATCCAGTGAGTTTCTAGGTGAATATCAGCTATTCAGATTTGGAATAGGGATGTTTACATACAAAGTCTTTCTTTGATAGAGTTTCTTCCACAGTCCCATGTGAAAAAGGATCGTTTTGATGCACTTTGGATCAGGCTCTACCATCTGGAAGAGATGCAGTGGCTCTACAAAATGTACACTGACATCAAGGCCTGATGCTTTAAAAATTACCTTTGAACAGCTCACATGTAGACTATTCTGACTCCTTTCCCAGGACTAAATCTTTTATAAGGAGTATTGTAGAGTCACTGTTGCAAAGGTACTTATATGCTCCCAGACAAACTTTGAGAGAGAGAATTATAGCATACTCTGTAGTTACTAAGCCCTCCAGAGCTGCTCCTACACAGGCAAGTGTTTGGATTTTTTTTCTGCTATTGCTTGCTATTGAGCCAGAATGGGAATACTGTGTTCCTTTATCTGAATGAGCATGGTCTTTTTTCATACTGTAACATTAGTGCTGCTAGACTCCTGCCTGAGAACTGGATCCACTCGAGAGCTGGAGCTGTCCTGTAGTCATGCAAAGGTGTAAAGGTTCCTTCACACAAGACTCCTCTAGTGTGGACCTGGGGTTACAGCAATCATCCATCTTCAGTTCAGCACCTCCCTTTCCAGCCAATATTTACACTACCTCTGCTGAATGATAGGAAGGCAGCTAGATGAAAGCAATGGCTAATCTTCAGTAATTGGCAGCATTCAACAAATACAAGTGTTGGAAAAGATGTTGTGCTTGGCTGGAAGGTCAAGCCCCTGCTGTCTTTTTATCTTGATGATCAATTTGCCAGAGTTTGCATTTTGAGGATTTTAATCTCTTCTCTACACAAGGGAAACAATTTTTCATTTAAGATAGAGGCCCTTCAATGCCCCTCCCACAGCAAGGTGCTGATTTCAATACTGCATGTCAGAATTAATCAATCTGGTTTTATTTCAAGGTTAGCTAAAGGAATTTTATTGCATTTGAGTAGAGAATTAATGTTACAGAACAGAAATAGCATATCCACTCAAAGCAAAAATGCTTTGGCTTCTGGAATTAATGGAGAGCCCTCAGCAACCTGTGACAGTTTTTGCTGATCTTTTGCCTAAATTTAAAAGAATGCAGAAATAATTTGACACTTGAATCAAGAAACGGGGTTGCCCCCTTTTCTCTTTTTTTGCTCAGTTCTGGGAGATGTCTGCTCTGAGTAGCTGGATTCAAAGCCTCTCTTAATATTTAAGTTATATTAAAAATCTACTAGGAATTGATAAAATGTTTTCGGTAAGTCAAATGAATTGGCTGCTCATTTTGTTTCCCCCATACAGTAGCTCAAGAAAGCTCTAGTTGTGCAGCCAGGAACACAACCCATTGAATTTGTACTCCTGCAAATTTGGCTGAATTGCTGCACAAACCCCAATCCACCTTGTTTGTACTTAGGTACAGTGACTATATTTCTGACAGTCAAAGCAGAGAAACTTTTGTGTCAGTACTTTATCTGAACCCCAGAGAACAAAACTACCATCAATTTGTATTTTGTGAGTGCCACTGCTTCCTGATTGTGACTCCACAACCCCATACATCAGCATGGTGTCAGATGGGAAGATTTTTCCCAGTAATGGGCCATCTGACAGAGTTATCAGGAAAATCCAAGCACATTGTTAACATTTTCCACCAGAAAAGCTTTGACAGTGTCTGTGCTCATTCATCTTTTTCCCTCACCCTACACCCAATTCATCACACTGAATACTCATTCTACAGGGCTGCTAGTTCCTGATAAAAAACAGGTACAGCCCAGGTTGCTTCAGGAATATGTTTTAAATCCATTTCTTACTTGAATGAAGAAAAGGATGTTTTGTTTGAGAAGCTCAAAAGTGAGGGACCATTCCAGGCATCCTATAAGAAATTACCATGCTTTGATTATGTGAGCTGGGAGCATCCCAGTGAAACCAAGAAAGATCACCCTTGCCATTTATCATTGACATCCCTGACAGAGTGATACCCATATTTTTACAAATGTCTAATGTGACAGAGATTTTCAGGGAGAGATTTACTAGGACTGATCGCAGAACAGGGTAGGAATCTTGCAGTATTACAATTTTTCCTACTCCTGTTAAGTGGAGTCAGGTGCTACTAACAGAGCATCTGCCTTGCTAAATATAAAAGCCCCAAGTGGTTGATGGCTTTTTGTAATGTGTTCTTCACTTCTGTGTTTGCCTACTGTGAATAAATAAGGGTAGAAACCTAGTAAATATTAAGCAATTAAGGTGAAGTTAGAGTAAAAAAAAAAAAAATGTTTAATTAAAAGATTTGTTTCTGTGTTGTTGTTTTTTAAATATGTTTGGAGGAAGTGCTGAAGAACCAGATCCTCCATTTGACTAGATGATTTGGGACTGGGTCCAGGTAATGTCTCAAATGTAGCTGAAAGGATTTAGTCTAATTTTTTTCTTGCTAGTAGTAGTAGCAGCATTTTACTGGTTTGGTTTGTTCTTGTTCTGCTTTAGTTTGAAGTCAGTTGCATCCCTTTCTTAGTATAATACCAAGTCAGATATCCTCTGTGTAAGTAGTGCAGTAAAATGCCTGGGGGGAAATGAGCTAAAAACCACTTTCCTTCTTGCATTGATATCTTTCTCCTCCTCGCATGCATATCAGTTATTCTATAGACTGAAAAGAATTTGTGTCCCAGAAAGGATGAAAGAATTGTATGTGTGCCATAATATTAATCATCCTTCTTATATTATAATAACACTTGGAGAAACTCATATAACACTGCATCACTTCTAAATGACTATGTTATTTTTCTTAATAAGAGCTTTCATAAACCATTGTTTAGCCATTACCAAAAGCTAAGTACTTGTGCATGCGATGAATTTGGTCTGCTACAAAAATGTTAAGTTTTCATTGACTGATAGGATACATGATTGAAAAACATACTTTGCCGTAAGAAAACCTATTCTGTGAACTGAAGTGGTAAGTCTTAGGATGCTTCTCCATAGCTTTGATTTTGGCAATACACTCAGAACAAGCTCTGAGATGGGTGCTTGAAAACTGTTGTGAGATTTGGTATACTACTTCTATAGAACTTGTTTAGCAAGCTAAATTAGCTGAAGCGTGAGGCCACAATCTGTGAACTTTCATCTAGATATGTTGAACTTTTGCCTAGTTAAGTAGAAGAAGGCCTCAGAGTCTGGTTCAAGCTGGAAGATAAGGAAGCTACAACCATCAGCAGAAGCTGCAACATTAGAGATAAGAAAAGAAACGGCACACCTAGAGACAAGGAAGGGATCCAGTGAAGAATGGGAAGACCTTAGGCCTTAATATTACTATTGGTCCAAACTCTCACATGAGGGGAGGGGAACTTAAGTTGTAAGGGTATAATTGCCCACAGATTTCTTTGTTCAGAGTCCCTTTTTGGAAGCACCCAGCTTGAGCTGTAGAGAAGAATTTCCTTTTTGGCTCACAGAATCAGCAGAAACCTAGAGTTGAACCCTATTATGGTGGCTGGCATTACATAATTTCCATGACAAAACAAAGTTTCAAGCACTACTTCAGGAGCTAGCTGAACCACTGAGCTTTCATTAGCAATGTAATTGGTCTCTGGTTCAGATGGAAGAATTGCAGTACTTTATGCAGTATGGTAGAGATGATGTTTAAATCAAGTTTCTTCAATATGCACATTTAGTGTACTTAATTGACTGTAAAAAATTATTCTGTGCTGTATAATTATGTTGTGGCAGGGAGCAAGACTTCTAAACATCTCAAAGGCAAATGATTACAGACCCAGAATTAAGACATTATTCTCTCCTAAAATATACAGTGAAACAACAACAGTGTTTTATGTCTGCAGTGAGGTCTTTGCATCAGACTTCAGGCTATACTTAAGAAGATCCTCTAAATGTTTTCTTCCTCTCATTTTATACCCTTCCTCATGCTGTTTTAATTTAGTGATACAGAAGAAAATACACTTCAAACCATGGACAGGAATGAGGATTAAAATCCCTGTACGTTGTCAGTGGCTTCAGCTAGCTCAGAATATCTAAAGCTAGTCATGTGAGAATTTCAGTTGGTCGAAGTAGGCATTTCCTGTGTGTAATCTGGCACACCTGAGTTGGATGGTGAAGGTAGATGATGTGTCAATATCCCTTTCAACACTGATCTGTGGACTGACCAGAGTTAAATATTGCTTTCAGGGAAGATAGAAGAGAAATCTATTTTCCTCTTCTTTGAGAATTTTAGCCTAACCCTGGGTGGGGGGATGGGGTGGGTGAGGAGTGTTGTGTGAGGCTGTGTGATGTGTCTTACTGATGTGTCTTGCCCATGTCCCATGGAGATGGTGGGGGTTGGTGGCTTGCAGGGAAAGTAACTTCCTGTGCTTGGGCAGAAGCCTCATTTGCCCTTTTGGCATGGCAGCTGTGCTGCAGACTGAGCTAGGATGTTCAGCAGCACTTTATGCTTCTTCTCCTATCTACTTTTCGCTGGCTTAGAGCAGTCATGGTGTCATTAATCAAATTGCACTTCCTAGTGAGGAGTTGAACACTAGGGATCAGAGGAAACACACTAGGAATCAGAAAATAAATTTGTCAAAAGCCTTTTTTTTTCTTGCCTTATTCTCTATTCCCAACACCACCACCCCTGCCCCCCCAACTAGCAGAAGCTGCATTTTTCATTGAAATAGGATCTCTCCCTTGAAGGAGAAAAGCCAACTGGGAGTACCAAGTACTGTTATATATCACAAAAAATGTACCAGAGTAGGAATCTGATTTCCACAGCCCTCCTTCCCATCTGACACTGTTGACTTATTTGCAAAAGTATCATCAACCCAAAGCAGTGTTTCTTCACATAAGCGTTGCCATATTGACCTCTATAAAAGGTTCATCAGGTCTTGTACTCTCTAACTGGATGCTTAGGGAGGAGCACAGGGTGTTCAATAACAGTCATATTTTCAGCTTACTTTCTAGCAACAAGAGGCACTAGGTCTTTCCAGATGGTCTGTCATTGCCTCCGACAGTGTTTCCAAGCAGTCATATTCTACAGACCATCATTCTTACTTCTGAGAGCTTTTTCAGTGTGATTTGACCTTCTTTCACCACACTGCAAGAAAGACCCGGTTTGTAACTAACCAGCTTCGTATTCATCAGGGGAATGTGAATTCATGGAATGAGGGCTGCCTCTGCTTACGATGGGTACATGGGCATATGCATGCTATCATCATGTTAAGAAGAGAAAATTAGCAGATAAGGCAATGCGAACAGCTGTATTCTACTTTAGTCTTATAATCTTAAGATCTAGTACCTCTTTTTTTCCACTCCTGAAAGGCTTGGGAGACATCCGTTTATTAGAGGTTGTGTTCCTCTGGGATACTCTGCACAACAGTGTGCTCACCATGAACTGGATGTGATGGGAACAACTCTTTTTCTCCATTACAGACCACAGCTGGGGAGAGATCTTTAGCATTGGAACTAGCATTTTTGTGAAGTCCCATGTCTGACCTGCACTCAGCTACCTCGTTGCACTTCTAGGTGGCTCATTGCTTCACAAAAGAGACTTGCCTGGCCAAAACTGCTTCTTTTGGAAATGGAATATATTCTCAAAAAATGCAACATTGACATTGAAGCCTAATATTATGTTATTATCATGAACTAGAGAAAGTGTCTTTCCTTTTTCTAGGGAGCTAGATGTGAAAACTCTCTAAAACCCCTCAGGAGCAGAAACATCTGGAGCTCCACTAACAATGAGATGCGAGAACTGGAATATTAGCAACCCTTTTAAATAGACAAGGATTGCCATAGGAGAGGAAAACCTGATTTATTCTTTTGATTAATAATAAATCATGTTGCCCTTTCAGTAGACATCTTTAATTCTTAATATTTGTCACATAGCTTAGACAATAGCATACCTTAAATATAGCCCATTAGCTTTAAGTACTGGAGGACATTAGCAGAACAGTCTTTTTTATGTGAAGAAAAAACAGGAGACAGATTTGATAAATTATTGGTCATGGAGAATTTGAACAGCCCATCTTCTTCATTCTCCAAATGCAATATTTTTTTTAAGATCAGAGTGTATGTCAAATGGAGTTCATAAAGTAGAAAATGACATTATTTACTTTCATCAAATAAAATGCTGTCAAAATTTTTGGCTCTGCACCTCAGAAATCTGTCTGAATTCTACTACTATTTTGTGTAACACATTAGCAGCCCAAACTATAGGGCTAGAAACAAGTTATGCCAGCAGAAATCCTAAATTCATAACTTGAAGCAATACTCCAAAGTTTTGACTGCTGCATAAGGGAAAATGGTATAACTTCTCATAATTAGCAGAGATGAGAATTTCTTCTAAAGTCAGCTGAGAAACCTCATCTGTATCAGTACCATCATGCATCTTGGAATGAGATGTGGAGAGTTTAACCATCTTAACATGCAGACATCCCATGCAATGGTGATAAAATTGTCCTGTTTCAGTTTTGCCAATGTGATATTTCATTGCACTATACCAGCTGGATTTCTTTAGTATTAATCCAGAAATCACTAGAACAGTAACATGTACTGTATCCCTGTTCCAACTACATTGAGGCAAATTGGGCCTATTGAGTCCCTAGTCTCATCTTTCCAACTAAAATTACCTTTTATATTGTAATAATACAGACAGTCATCTTAATCCACCACAAAATAGGGGGTTTTGGTGCTTTTTTCCCCCTCTGTCTGGCAATAGCCAAGGCTGGTTCACATTTACCATGATTTTCCCTTAGTCCTTTAACTTCTGTTCTACTCATGCATGACCATACCATTTATTAAAAAAAGATGGGTTTTAACAGGGGAACACCCAAACATCCCCCTGCCTACACACCACGAGGTATGCTGTG
>VXBL01010265.1:440-11777 GCA_013400195.1 Aramus guarauna
GCTCAGTATATAACTGGGGGGTTGGCTGGGAGGTAGCACAGCTCAGGAACTAGCTGAGCATCAGCTTTGGATGGTGAGAAATTGTGCTGTGCATCACTTGTTTTGTATATTCTATTATTATTATTATTATTATCAACATCGTCATCTTCGTTTTCTGTCTTATTAAACTGTCTTTATCTCAACCCATGAGTTTTACTTTTTTTTTCCTTCTTTTTGATTCTTTCCCCCATCCCACTATGGATGGAGGAGTGAGTGAATTGCTATGTGGTTGTTTTAGCTGCCTGCTGGGTTAAACCATGACAGTAGAGTGCTTTTTAAGTTCACAGTATACACATTATAGGAAAAATGTGAAGAGAAGCAAAGATAATCTGCTTTTTATTACATTCATCCTGCTCAGTCCAGATGTTTTCAAAATAAATGACAATGAAAGTCTTGCTGCTGTGGCATCAGCAACATGTGAAAGTATATGAGGAAATTATGCCTCTACCATTCTTCAAAGCCAAAAGCTTCTTCCATTGAATTCACTGTTAGCAGGAGGGCATTGCAGAAGCTGGGGGACTTGTTTTACTGTTTGCCTGTATTCAGGAGCAACACAGTGTTCCACAGGTTTCATGCTGATGGTCTAGCTTTTTTTTTTTTTTTTTTTTCTGGTGACTTATGGGGTGATGGGAAGTGGGAAGGCAAGGCTTTGCATCAGAACATAGGATTAGAAAAGATTGCCATGCCCCTTCCAGTCGCTGTGGACATCCATGCGATAAACATTTAGTTGGAAAGTCTTAAAGAACATCTACTCCATAAGTTCCACAAGATTACTCCCAGTATGCAATAACAAACCTAAAAGATCAAAAGCCAAAATTGTACTCACTGTAGGAAAACAACAGCAGAGACTGAGGTCAGCAAGATGTACTGAAATCTTTGCATTTATATGGTATCATTTCTATGCAATGTGGAAATGGACCAAACGCTAAGCCACAGGTGAGGGCAAAAAAGACTCCCAATGGTTCCTCCTAGCTGCTAGTCATTAGAGGGAGTTTAACTCTGAGTGTGCAAACAGGACACCAGTTAAGCACTTGAGAAGATGTAATGCCTTTAGCATCACCACCAGGTCCTCTGTCTGCTTTCTCTAAGTGGAACTAGCCTCTAGTATTAGCAAATAAGGTAAACCTTGTCCTTCTCCCTACCCCCTCCCTGCAATTAAACAAATCTTTCCTATTTGTTGTGTCAGGTAACTGAAGAATATAGTGCAAACAAACACCAATTTGTTCTTTTTTCAAACCTGGGAAATTTTTAAGGAGAGTTCCTGAACAGTATGTACCAGTGGTAGCTAGATGATTTTTCAAAGTGCAGAATGTGACCCAGTAGTGTTGCTCTGCAGCTGCAAAAACATCGCAAAGTTGGAGATCATCTAAGAGGGTTTATCAGGAAATAACCAGACACATGAGGACCTATTTAGTTGGGATCTGGTGAACTAGCTGGTTTAAATTAAGGAAGCAAAAATACTGGAGCAGTAAAGGATATACTGATGACAGGTCTAGAAGTTAATGCAATTTTGTCAACTTCTGACATTTTATTGATTTCTATATGCCATATTTAATTTAAAGCTGTGGTTTCTGGATACTGTCTGGAGGCAAGTCATTCTATGAGATCTTCATTTTTTGCCTTAAATAATTCAGTTTCTCACCTTCATGGGTGCAGAAAAAAAGCAGGCAAGTGTGACTTAAATGCGTGTTAAAAGTTTAAAGAAAGACTTTTAAAAATACCTTTTGGATTTTTTGGACCAGTCCCATTACTGCTTGGCAAGTTTTACTTGTTTTTTTAATATTTAATATTGGTGACAAACATCTGACCTCACTGTAGAGGTTGATACTGGTTTTGTGCAGAATATATAGCCCTGTAGTTCATAGTATGCGTAACTATTTGTAGTATGGTTCTAATTTTCAGAAATCTGTTGAGCACTTGCTAGCACACAGCTGTATCTGAGATCAAAGCTAAGCCTTTGGCTTGTGACAAAAGTAGAATTTGGTCTTTGTAGCAGGAAGTTCCTGAGCTGATTGCATGTCAAAAGGGCAGGGAAATGCAGTGGCTAATGGTTAGAGTGTTATATTAAAGGTAATTTTTATTTGGCACGCTGTGAGCAATACAGTAATTGGTGACTTACGAAGACATTGTAAAGTAAATAACACCTTTAATTATGCAAGACCTCTTTGAAGAAAGGGCTTTGATGATTCCAGTGGGATGGAAAGGAGGTGGTTAATGTTTAGTCTAGTACTTTATCTGATACAGAAGAATAAGTTACCAGTTTTCAACATAGATGAATGTTTACAGGGATATATATTAAGGATAGCTATTGTTTGATGTAATAAATAGTCATAATTGGGTGAACAAGATGGAAGAGGATTCTGAATATGGCACAAATTATTTGGCTTTATTAAGAGAAAAGATGACTGAGAAACCTAAAAACAAAATTAAAGGATGGCAGAATGGGAGGCAAAATTCAGTAGTGATGGATGCTAATTTGCATTGGAAGGAGTTGTTTGAATTGCTAATAAATATTGCTGAGTTCTATTTGTTGATAATATCAAAGCAGAGCTATAGTTAATGAAAACACATGTAACATAGCTAGAGCTGTATTACACAATTAACTTGTTGAACACAATGCCACATGATTTAACCCTGAGTCTAGAAGGAATCAAGAAAGACTCAATGATGATTAGATAAACAATTACATGTTTCATGAAATGTTAATATCCACTTGTATCCAATACAGTACCTATATGAATTGCTAACTTACAGGGAAAAGGAAGTTTCTATAGATGGGTATTTTCTACTCTGATGTTTCATACAGATACAAACAATTTTCTGAGACTGCAGAATGGGCAAGTCATTGTGCTGGTCTAGTACAATAATTTTAAGTAAAAGACAACAAACCTAGTTTTATTCATATTGGCATGTAGGAAATCAATAAGATATTTTGATTTTTTTTGAGCAGTACTGTCAAATACATTTGAGTAGATTAATGATGAGAGGGAAGATAAAATTGAAAGATAACAAAATGTATTGCAAAAATGCACAATAGATTAATTTACAAATACGATAAGAAACCCCTAGTAGAGAAGAGATCCTGTATAAATGCATTTGTATTTTCTCTCCAAAGTAAAATAAAAAAATCAAAAGACAGGAATATTAATTATTTGTGTGTATGCATACTCTTATATTTTTCAGTTGCTAGTAGGACCCTATGCCTTAGTAATTGATTCACTATGCAGTATTTTAGGAGGTTAAGAATTATGTTGTCCAACCCATGAATTAGTAGAATAGATCAATGTTATATGTGCAATGTTATATTGCTTTTACAGTTATCTTAATTTAGTATATATTCTTAATGTCATATCCTTTCCATCCTAACTAAAATGCATCTTGATCACTAACTTATAGTTTTTGTTTGTTTATTTTGTTCTGCAGTTTAAAAGAATGCTCAACCAGGAGCTAACCCACCTATCTGAAATGAGCAGGTCAGGCAATCAGGTCTCAGAATATATATCGAACACATTCTTAGGTAAGACTGTGATGGGAGTTAACTTTGTTGCCTTTTGATTTTTTTATGTCTCTCTGGACTGTGATAGAGCCTAAAAGCAAGTAGCTTTCCATATTAATTTCTATTTTCAGAAACTGTACATTCAATATTGCATTGTTCAGTGTTTGAGCAGAGAGATCATGTTAGATCCATTTCCTTACAGCTCATTTAATTTGTGTACGTGGTTTCCTTGTGCATATACATATTTTCATGTAACATTACAACAACTATATTGCTACCATAT
Organism: Aramus guarauna; assembly: GCA_013400195.1. NCBI lineage: Eukaryota > Metazoa > Chordata > Aves > Gruiformes > Aramidae > Aramus > Aramus guarauna. Next base: position 4,259 of record VXBL01010265.1, read on the forward strand.
TAAAAAAAGAATATATAATAAATTAATTATCTCATATATTAAAAAGTATTCTTCCACTGTGTTTCCCTTATGGCCAGAATGAAAGTTACTGCAAAGAGGTTTCAGTGCACAAGGAAGCACACAAGCACAAGTAACCTCATAAAATCTCATAGCGCACAGTTCTGATGCTTTGGTATTCCCTGCCTGTGCATGAGAGGGTTGATGAATATGGCTAAGTCAACATCTGAACAGACTACTGCCAGAAGAATTTGTGTGGCTCAAGAGCTTGCATGGTGGGATGTACTTGCTTCCATATTGTTGATTTTGAACATGAAGATAAAGATAATATACCAATCTCAAACATGTTTTGAGCAAAACACCATTGGTTCATAAAGACTGTGCATATAAGAAGAGGCACAGCTAAATACGTCTAAATTAGGATAACAAGTACTTTAAAAAGTGCCAGTCACACATGTTAAGATATATCTTGTTTTATTTGTGTGAGATACCATAGCTGGGACTTTCTGTGTTTTTTGAAAGAAGTGGGGGGTTGTAAGTACATTTTATCCTGCTTGTCACCATATCCTAAATGGATCACTTAATGTGTCTGTTCAGTTTACCCATGATTGCAGTAGTGTGCCTGAGAACTGCAGCACAACAGGGTTTCAGACAAAACAAAGTGATGAGCCTCTGTTATGGAGAAGCAATATTGCACAGCTNACATGTTTTGAGCAAAACACCATTGGTTCATAAAGACTGTGCATATAAGAAGAGGCACAGCTAAATACGTCTAAATTAGGATAACAAGTACTTTAAAAAGTGCCAGTCACACATGTTAAGATATATCTTGTTTTATTTGTGTGAGATACCATAGCTGGGACTTTCTGTGTTTTTTGAAAGAAGTGGGGGGTTGTAAGTACATTTTATCCTGCTTGTCACCATATCCTAAATGGATCACTTAATGTGTCTGTTCAGTTTACCCATGATTGCAGTAGTGTGCCTGAGAACTGCAGCACAACAGGGTTTCAGACAAAACAAAGTGATGAGCCTCTGTTATGGAGAAGCAATATTGCACAGCTTCAGGAGCCCTGAAAGTTGCAGTGTACAGTTGCCTGAGAAGGTGACCCACTTTAACTGAAAAGACTGATACATGAGTTTCTGCTTGCTTTTACTTGAAAAATTAAGGCTCATTTTGACANCATAGCTGGGACTTTCTGTGTTTTTTGAAAGAAGTGGGGGGTTGTAAGTACATTTTATCCTGCTTGTCACCATATCCTAAATGGATCACTTAATGTGTCTGTTCAGTTTACCCATGATTGCAGTAGTGTGCCTGAGAACTGCAGCACAACAGGGTTTCAGACAAAACAAAGTGATGAGCCTCTGTTATGGAGAAGCAATATTGCACAGCTTCAGGAGCCCTGAAAGTTGCAGTGTACAGTTGCCTGAGAAGGTGACCCACTTTAACTGAAAAGACTGATACATGAGTTTCTGCTTGCTTTTACTTGAAAAATTAAGGCTCATTTTGACAGGGTAAGGAAATGCATCTGTTAGCGTTTCACATGATTTCTCATACTAAATTCAAAGCACGGCACTATACCAGCTACTGGGAAGAAAATTAATTCTATTCTTAGCTGAAACCAGAACACTACCCTTGTCTGGTTTCAATGTCTTTATTGAAAATTACCATTGCAGGAAAGAAAAAAATGGACATATATTTTGAAGGACACCCCTTTTTTCTTTTCTAAACTGTTTTTAAATCATCATTTTTTGCTAGGCTTCTACATTAGAAACATTTGTTCTGGATTTTCCTGATTTTGCTTGAGGACTAGAAAAGGTGCAGGTATATTTCAGCAGAGAAGATATAATCTGGAGTGAATCATTAAAACTCTGTTTAAAAATAGTATTAATAGAATGAACAAAAATTAATGCAAATTCTTAGCAATTTTTGCAGGAGACTCCTTTGTTGCACTTACTTGCTTTTCTTTGAGGACCACAGATGTCTGCAGTGCTCCACATCCCTATACTATTTCTGCAGCAATCATCTGGCAATGGCCTAAATATACTTTACTCTCAGTTTAATCCTTGTCTATATTATTAGAAGGTTTTGCTGGCACATATGTTGATGTGGTATATGAAGTGATGCCACTGATACTGCTATGGAGGCAGCTCACAGGAAATTATTTTTTTTCAGCAAAATAGTCCTTTTGTGAGTATTACTTACTCTGATTGGGAGGTACAGAAAAGAACTACATTGCTGATATGGCTCCACTGGCAAAACTCTGAGTTGTGCAGTCCTAACACAAACAGGACCAGTCCCCAAGTATTAGGTCCTTTGAATCCTGAAATGTTTTGTAAAGGTTTACATGAGATACCATTTTGATTTTTTTAGAACTACAATTTCAGAGAGTGTTTTTCCCAGAAAAGAAGAAATTTAAAATTTTCTTAAGAATGTAAGTTTAGATTTCTTTTCAGTTGTAAAAACATTTTTTAAATTAAAGGATTAACCCTATCTACAGTGCCAGGGGTGCAGGAAAAGTGGAAATCAGACAGTTGCAAGTCACATTTAAAGCCAGTTCAGAAATAATGAGGCAATTTGTGAAATAGAAATCTACTTATATTGAGTTATATCTCTATGTTTATCTTTTCATGGTTTTACTGCTCTTGATATGAAATAGTTGTTGCAAAATCTCCAAATATAAAAATAAAGTTTTGTTAAGAATTACAATATCCATAATATGCAACTCAACAGTGAAGTAGACAAAAATATTGGTAATGAATCAAAGAAATTCACTCAATAGCCAATGTGACTATTAAGCAGGTATCCTTTATTGCANTTTCATACTAGAGCATGAGACAGGTGAAGCCTGATTTATAGGGCCTAACTCAAGTGCTGCTAAGTTATATTCTGTTTTAAAATTGTTCTCCACTAGTTTCCCTTATTCAGTAAATACTTACAAAATTATTCTTTTTTTCTTTATTCTTTTGAAGAAAAACAACATGAAGTTGAAATCCCTTCTCCAATGCAGAAAGAGAAAGAGAAAAAGAAGAGACCAATGTCTCAGATCAGTGGAGTCAAAAAACTGATGCACAGCTCCAGCTTGACTAATTCCATTATCCCCAGATTTGGAGTTAAAACAGACCAAGAAGATATTCTTTCCAAGGTAAAGAATATTTAAATCCTTGAATTAAAATAGAGGATGGACTTGTCAGTATTATTCCTTCCTGCTTATAACCATTGATTTCAAACTGTAGCACCAAAGGCTGGTCTCACTTGAAATAATATAAATACAGTTAAATGGGAGAATAACAAATAAAATCAGAATCAGGCCATGAGGAATATTTTCTGCATGAACAGGATTTCAGCAGGAATGTTTGCTGTCTAGAGATGGAATGTAAGTTAGCATTTGTATATGCATTAATAAAGCTGCTTGTTCATAAATAATATCTGAGAAATGAATAGTAAACATGACATATACTATCAGAGGAATGAGAATATATATCAGCCCTATGTTCTTTTTGAAAATGCACAACTGTATATAGCAGTAGAGCTATCTTTGCATGTCCTGTCTTAAGTTGTATTGTTTTATGTACATCAGTTGTGGTTTTGGTTTTAGTGACATTTCCTGTGATTTTCATACCAGCAGCTAACTATTTGGCAATAATCTAAAACTGGCATAAATTGATTATTCATTCAATTTTAGATTTTTGCATTTTGAAATATGCTTATCCTTATGTTTTCAGGAATCTCCCCCTTTATTTTAAGAGTCTGTTTCTGAGAACCAGGGATACAGCAGCAGAACCAGAGTCTCTCTCTGGAGGTTTCCTCCTCACTGAACTCTGCTGTCACTGGGAAGTGAGATAGCAAAGTGTGTCAGTTCAACTCATTCAAGATACTCTATCATTTTTCCCTCTGGAACAATCCACTTAAAAGACACACTCTTTCCTGCCTAGTGAATTAAAATCTAGAAAGTTGGTAGCTGCAAATTCAAATGTTACAACATTAGTAGCAGCAGCTTTCCCCCTTTCAGAGTTTAGCATATAATTTTCACAGTGGCAAGGTCTGAATCTTCATGAGTCTGCTGTTTTTAGATGTTTCAGTCAGAAATTGACAGAATATGTGTATTAGGTTTCAACATGTCTGTTGCTTGATTCTGTTCTAGGAACTAGAAGATGTGAACAAATGGGGCCTTCAGGTTTTCAGAGTAGCAGAATTATCTGGAAACAGACCTTTGACAGTCATCATGCACACCATTTTTCAGGCAAGTAGCAGTAGCCATACTGCTTTTACTTGTCAGAGATTTTTCTGTGCTTTGTAATCTTAATTGTGTCTCTTTTCCTTTTCTAGGAACGGGACTTGTTAAAAACATTTAAAATTCCAGTAGACACTTTAATAACTTGCTTGATGACCCTAGAAGACCATTACCATGCAGATGTGGCATATCACAATAACATACATGCTGCAGATGTTGTTCAGTCAACCCATGTCCTGCTATCAACCCCAGCATTAGAGGTAAGCTACACTAAGGTGGGAAACAGGCAGGCATGAAACGGACATACTAAGACTCTTCTAAACTAAATGTTAAAGATCTTAGTTTCTGTAGTATTTTTTAAAAGCAATCTTGACATTCCTTTCATGAATTGTGCTCTTTTAAAGATATTTTGTGAGGATCGATGTTTATTTACATGCAAATATTGTGCAGAAAATGTCACATCTTTTTCTTTTAAATCATCATTTTATACTTGCAGATTTGTGCTGTCATAACCTTTTTCATTATAACACAATGTGTAAATTGTTTCCACCATCTCATTATTAATACTACATCCTGTTCTGTCATTATTTCCCATGTGGGACTCTCACTAACCACAGGTAGTGGAATTGCTTAGGAAAGATAGTTGGCTGGCTGTTTTTTTCCTTGTTCATATTAATTCTGATCCTGAAAGGCTACTTTTGTGTTTGGTTCTCAGGCAGAGTGGAACACGTAATAAATTTTCACTGAACTGTCTTTTTTTTTTCATAAATATTTCAAAATTATTTGGAAAACAATAACATTTCATATGTTCGTTTCTGAGGAAGTCTCTTGTTGAAAGTGCTTAAATCTCTGAAGTGAAAGGAAGTGAAAGAAAGATAGATTACTTTCCCCTTTTTAAGCACAATTCAGCCCTTAGTATAGCAAACCGACATATTCCAGTAAATTGTTGAAAAAAGGTGGATAAAGCAAGTAGTTGAAATTTTAGTAGTTCAGAAGGATTTGCCCTCATTTTCAAGGAGGGGCTGCATTTTGACTATTTTTCATAATGACCAACCTTTCATGTTACTGAATGCTTCTGCTTTACCTTCTCCTTAACAAGACCTTAAGACTGTTGGCAGGTCTTGATCCTCAAAGACACAGGAATTCTCTTGGGAAAGATTTTCTTTATCTCAGGAAGGAAGATCAGATTATGTTCTTAAATCATCACTAGCTTCACCAAACAGCTGAGCTGATAGTCAGCATTTTTGAGGTTTTTTCCAGAACTGTTTTTCATGGCCTTGTTCTCAGCGGAGCTTTAGTCAGTAAAATAGCAATATCTGCCTGGTGCCACTGCTGACCTACACACTTCTGAGCTGTTCTTGATCAGTTATGAAAGCAATTATATAATGTGGGTACTTGTGACAACAGGGGACTGGACTCAGTGACACGCCAGGTCCCTTGCAGTTCTCTGTTCCTGTTTTCCTAATAATCTCATACAGAAGAAAAATCAGTAAATGTTAAGTAAGATGCCTTGTAGTCTGTCACCCTTTCTTTTAGCATCATTTAGGAAATGTGCGTCTTTCAAATACAGGACAATAATCATTGTGTAATGTAGACATGTGAGATGTAACATGATACCATGATGCGTAGGAATCAGACTGAAATTTTTAACTTCAATTTGTACTGTAGGTTAGAAACCTAAATCTGTACTTAATGATCTAATAAAAATGGATTTATTTACAGACTGAAGCTGAAAAAAACCTTCAGTTGTTAGTGAATTTATTGATGCTGTCAGAGTGAAGTAAGGATAGTTTTACTTTGATTGCCAAACTTGAAATATTTATGAAATTCTATGTAATTGACAATTTTACAAAAGGTTATGATAGTCTATGTGTAAAATCTCTTAAGATCCCTGATACATTCCAAATGTGTTTTTCTTGTTCAGATCTAGATTCCAAGTAGATTCCTTTTTATTGAAAACATTTTTTCATTGATTATTGATTGTCATTTCTGTTTCATGATTTTCTAGGCAGTGTTTACTGATTTGGAGATTCTTGCAGCAATTTTTGCCAGTGCAATACATGATGTAGATCATCCTGGGGTTTCAAACCAGTTTCTTATCAACACAAGTAAGTTTGATGTTCAGTGTTTTTTCTCAAAAATTTACTGCAAGATCTGCACATAGCACCTGAAAAATACGCAGTCCATTACTTGTTTGTTTTTATCTGTACCTTTTGTCAATAAATGGATAGATGTTTGTATTTTTAACTGGATATCATTTTGCATTGCTTGTAACTTTAGAAATAATATACATAGTACCCTCTAGCAAAAATTACTAAGACATGAACTATAATCCTGACACTGTTTCAATGTATCGGATGTGATCTCTTTCCTGGAAGTTAGTTGGCTTACATTAAATAAATAAAGTTGTAGGAGAAAAATGAAGGAAGAATAAATAAAATATCAAAAAAAGGAAGACAACAGTTTCTGTGTTTATATTGGAAGCATATATGACCAAGGATAGCCATACGTTTTTAAGAAATTTAGAAAGCAAGTTTCTTTTTAGCAGACTAGCAGACCCATCTCTGTCTCTCCCTGGCTGCTGTACTTGTTTTCTGATCTCTGCATACTCATGCCTCTTGGACTGAATTTTCTCAGCCTGTCCCTGCAGGCTATAGCAAACCTCTTCTCTTTTTTTTTTTGTGAGTCTCTTGCTGGAGCTCCATGTGTGGAGGAAATAGCCCTAATGAAATGAGATCCTAATGCCATCTCTGAATTTGAAACCCAAGGTACTTGTTCTGCTTTCCTCAAGGCTGCTCTCTGCAGCACTGCATGAACCACTTCCCCCTCTTTAATCTTCTACTAGAAGAAAAACACTATTAGCTTTGTTGAACCTGATCGTGACATATTTGTTGAATGGCTTATTACCTCTCTGTAACCTGCTTTGATTTCAGTGGTGTATGTTACTATTATAAGTGGTTAGCACATTGTAAGTCAGTGCAAGTTCTGTCATACAATGTTATTTCTTTTGCCATCCAATGACTTCTCCTTTAACAATAACTGACCCAGAAGTACAAAAGTTGAAATAATAATAAGAATCCAAGCACATAAGAAGAAAAAGCTACAGAAACTGAAACATACCTAGGATTGCATATTTTACCCATCTGGTTGTACATTTATAGATGCTATCAATCCTGCACTTGGGTGAATCTATTGCACTGGTGCTAAAATAATATGACCCCATATCAGCAGTATAGTTTGAAGAAGGGAGCTCTTGTTCTGACTCTGCTGACTTTTTTGCCTCAGTCTTC
>VXBL01010266.1:42026-57368 GCA_013400195.1 Aramus guarauna
ATTTTATTTTATTTTATTTTATTTTATTTTATTTTATTTTATTTTATTTTATTTTATTTTATTTTATTTTACTTTACTTTATTTTATTTTATTTTATTTTATTTTATTTTATTTTATTTTATTTTATTTTATTTTATTTTTAAATTGAAGATTTAATAGTTTTATGACTAGCATGGAATAAGTTTATAATTAATTTTCTAGATCCAAGGATTCATCCTGCATTTTGATATGGCCACAGCTGATAACCTTGCTGGCAATTTCAGCCTGAAGGCCAAGTACTAAATAAGCAGTCAGGGTGCACACTTGTTCTGACAGACCATTCCTTCACAACTGGCTGGAGACACATTGACAAGGGAGAGAGCAGTGGTTGGCAGTACACCTTTTCTGTATTTAAGCACCAGAGAACACTTAATGCTATTTCAGGCTATTACCTTTCTTGGGTTAAAACTGTGGTGACATTAAGCTAAGCAGATAAGGCTATGTGAACAGGTGTGCTGGTAATGTGAAGCTCACAGCAAACATCTCAGCAGACAATTCATGCCATTGATATTTGACAGAAGTCACCAAGTTCTTCATGAACTTTTTATTATATTGTAAAGAATCTGCAATCACTTGTCCTATACTTGTCTCAGTTCATGAAGAAACAACACTTCAAAACATAATAGTCAGATGATCTCAGGATGCAAGAATCCTTCAGATGTTTTCAGACTCCTGTTGAAACATGCTTCCATTTGACAAAAGCAGGAAATGTTAATTTTCAGCCCTTTTATAAACACAGGAATTTTCTGCAAAGGGAATTATGTTGCCCAAGCAAATAGAAACTTGAGTGATTCAGACCCAATTAGTGGTTTGTATTGTTAACTTTGAACATATTTGTTAAAGTAACAACTAGAAAACAGCTTTTTGAGTTCAGGTGTTAAATGAATCCACCTTTTTTCTTTTCCAAGATATTTCTGATTCCAACTTGTTCACATCCTTCTCACAGGAAATTTAGCAAGCATGCATCTATTTCCTGCCCTCCCTTTAGACTCTTTTTCTCTTTTCCTTCCCTCTACTCAAGGATATAAAATCAAATATGTGCCTTTGGTTCATAACATTTTGTTTTCAGTGGTAGAAAGAATTATTTTGGTAAATCAGGCAAGAAAAACACCTGTACATTTTGCAACAATTCTATTTGCTTGAAGTATTTAAAGGAATTCAACTACACCTTCTCAAGGATGTTCTTCCTTTCTGCTAGCTTATGATTTTCAGGCTACTTGCTGAATTAAAGAACATGTGTTTGCAATGCTAGTAGTCTGCACTTTGTTCCAAGAAAACTGAAAACAAATGTGAGAAAGATGACTTAGCATTATGTAGCTTCTGTGGGGAACAAAATGGTGTATATTTTTGTGTAAGGATAGTATAAAAGTTAGTTCACATGTTTCTTTTATAGCAAGGAAATAGTTACTGAATATTTTCCATGCCAACACAATATAGTAAGAAATGTGCTCTGTTCAATTGACTGAAAATCATTAGCAGTGCTTCCTGGTTGGTAGGAAATTGTATTCCTGATTTGACAGTTCCCCCATGCAGTCTATTGTTAAGGATGCAATAATAGACATTGTAGCCTGGAGTGACATGTCTAACTCCAGTGCCCTCAGCAGTAAAGCAAACAACTTTGGATTTCAGTGGGAGGGCAGATAAAGTCTTACGCTTTTCTCAGAACTTTTGTCATGAACATGAAAAGATGAAAGCTTATTTTGATGATTGCAAACTGCTGGAATATCTTCATGTACAGAACAAACCATGTATTTTTAGTAACAAATTAGGGCCAGATTTTCCAGGGAATATATGCAGACTGTGTTCACAGAACTTTGTGGTTTCTACTCCCTTTTTCATGTTTTTTCTTTCTCTAACCCATGCTCACATTTACAGTGCCTAACAATATATTATTAAAAAAAAAAAGGTGTGTGCACATGGGGAATAGGGAAAAGAAAATATGACGATTGTTGTCAGAAGTTGTCAGAAATGAGAATACTTTCACTCAAACAAAAAAGGTTTTCTACTAAAAAAGGTAATGTATCTATTTTCTTCTATAAGAAGATACTATTTTCAAACTGTGATTCCTCTTATACCTGAAGGTCTGCATTATACCCTACACAGACTTTCTGGTCTCCTAAATCACTTTGAATGTTTAAATGGAAATTCCCATTATAATTACACAAATATAAAATTTGAGACTTCTGCTAGTAGCCTTTAAACACAAATTCCTCTCTCCATAGATTTAGTGTTACTTCTTTGCCCCAAAGATCTGTGTTTTATCAATAATGTTATAATACCTATCCTACTGGTATTATTTTAATATATTCTAGAAAATAACAAATTCTATTGGCTGTAAGGAAAAAACATGTGCTCATGTCTTCAGTGTATGTGCCTAAGATCCATTTAGAAAACCACAGCTATCAAACAGTGAACACTGCCCTTTTCCTTAGAATAACTCTATAACCCAAACTGCATCAGTGGCCTTGGCTATCTCTTATTTTCTGGGTTGGTTTTGTGTACGCTCAATTAAACTACACTACAGCAGCAGTGTGTTTGCTCAGTAAATTCAGTTCCTCCTCTAATACACATTATTCTTTTGACTGACAATGTCTTAATCCCCTTTCACTCAGGCTACCTCGTAGCAGTATGTCTCCTTGGCAGTAAGGGGTGAAGGATCTTCATTTTTCCAGCTGTGCTCCTCAATTGTAGGTTTGCCAGTATGTGTGAGAGTGTGTATAATTACAATTGCAACCAACCCAGGAAACCATGCCTTTCTGCTTCCATTAGAAAGGCATTTGTTGCAGTCTGGGAAATTAAGAGTTCTGAATTACCATTTGAATTTGGATTTTTCTTCTGCTGGCTGCCTTGTATAAATGGAGAAGTCCTCTGACCTCAAGTCATCAAAAAGCCTATCAGCAGTACACACTTAGATTACTTTCATTACTTTCATTTTCTCAGGGTACCACGTACCTTGAACAAATGATTGCCTTCTCCTGACAATTGACTGGTGAATGCTTAGGCAGGTTTCCTGTGACAGCTGTGCTGCAGGCTTAGAAACAAACTGGAGCTCTGTGCCCTGTGTTCCATGGTGCTGGCAATGCAGCCTGGAATTAGGTCTTCTCTACTCTACACATAATATCCCTCTGAACAATAGTTTTCCACTGTGAGCAGCTTGAGTGATTTTGTTCTACCAACCTTACAAAAGCCTATGTTAGGGTAACTCTACTTTGAGGAGTAAACAGTAGAATCTTTTGAGAAAAAAAAATGCTCACCAACAGTAGGGTTCATACTTGGCTTCTGAGATGAAGTATGGAAAGCAAGATTATCCGTACTCAAAAAGTGTGGCAATCTGAATTGAATTAAAAAAAAAAGTTGACATTTTATCATTAAATGAAAACTAAAAAATATGGTTTGGGAAACATCAGAGAAACTATTTTAAAAACAAGGTTACCATTTCAATTTAATGTGCTACAAATGCCAAAAAAATCCCCACGGTTGAATGAGGTGTTCTGATAAGTTTTCATTGATGTTGTACTGTAACTGATACATGTTCCTGAAAAGTATTTTGTGTGGACAAGAGACTTTGCTGACTGGTTTTGTGCAGAACCTGGATTTGTGGGCTGCCTCACTGCTAGGTGAGGCTGCTTCCCTTGTGCACAATTTAGCAGCGGTGAAAAATTTTTGCTGTGATCTCTACCACTGAGATGCTTCGTTGTAGGAATCAAAGTTGGTTCAGACTTATTCCTTACTTCTTGATATTGTGTTAGTAAGGCTGAGATGGCAGCAGCCTCTTTGTGGTGAAGTTTTGGAACGAATCACCACATTTCAGTGGATTAGGTGGCAGAATGATTTGGTCCATGGTCACACTAGATTTCTCTGAGACAGCTTAAACTGTGAGCTCTGGGCCAGATATTTATTGAGAGCACCTCAACCTCTAGCGAAATCCAAAAGCAGTAATTGGCCCTTTGCACAGCTTTGGAGTATGTGTGAGGTGGGGATTGCCTATTTAGGGGACCAGATTAAATCTAATCTGAACTAAAAACCTCAAAGAGCATATAGTGTAGATGCTGGTGGTTTAGCACCAGTTACTGCACCTGCTCACGTGGATCAGAACTGCTGTGGTAGATGTTGTAAGGACAAAGGAAAATGATAACTCTAAAGAACTTAGTTCATTTTTAGTAAAGTAGTTCAAAATATACAGTTTTAGCTTGACCCTAATTTTCCTGGGATTCACAGAGCCTTATAAGAACAGAGGAGAAGCAGCTCAAGAATCACATGGAGGCAGAATATGGCTATAATCAGACTACATGTACGAAGGCAGGAGGATTAATTCAAGGAAGAATGGGATGAAGTCACAGGATGGAAAGATAGCCAGATTGATTTGCTCATATCTGAAATTCAAAACAGACTTCGGAGAAAATGAATAAAACAGAGATCACTGAACTCAAAGTGAACCAAAACAAATGAGATTCATATGGCTCTAAGAGCCAGCTGATGAAATCTTTAAATACATGAATGTTCTTTTAAATGTAAATGCAGCTCTGTCTGTTTAGGAGCGTGCGATTTTGCTATCTAACAAGTACATTGTGCAATGAGTGATATCTACAAATTAATTTGCTAAGAGAAACAAATAATAGCGTAAGTGTTCACGTTTCTTAGGACACAGCCAGTAACTCCCTACTGGCTGCTGTGAGAATCCCTTTCCAATGAATCAGCGCAAAACTAAGGTTAGTGATATAATTAGGTGGTTACAGTCTTTGGCTGTTTAATTAAATATGGCTTCATGCAAATATTTTGTCACCATGCTGTTGAAACTTGCTAGGTACACACTTTTGGAAGTAGCATGTAAACTTGGGAAATGACAGTCTTTGATCTTTGAGGTTTTCTGTTCTTTGAAGTTTTTTCTAAAGTCGCTGCAATACAAGTGTTAATTTAATACAGTAGAGTGGAAAAATAATCTTAAATCAGGGAGTATTAACATGCAAAACCTCCTAGCTTTTCATGTGTCTCTTAAATTTAGTAATCCTCCTTTTAAAAGAAGTTCTCCTAACAGTTTTGTATCTGCTGAACTATTAGGAACCCCACAGTAAGCACTTTTATTCTGTGTGCTTTTAGCTCAGTCTCCTGGCTTTCATTATCCTTTTGTTTTTTAATATTTTAATCCTTTTTGAAAGGTATGTTTTATTCTGTGCTCAGTGTAATTATTACCAGTATAAATGCTATTTGTTAAAAATTCCTTATAGCTCTGCTTATCACTCCTCTCTTCCTGAAGTTTCCCTTTGAGATGTCTATTGCCATGATGCCTGAGCTTCTCACAGTATTTTCAATGACCATTTTCAGAAATACTGTTATGAGATTGGCAAGTATTATTTCCATGTGTGAAATGTGGAAGCAAGACTTCTGAATGCAGGGTCTCCAAAGTCCCAAGTACAGAACTTTAGAGGTATTTTACTTTTTTTACCTCTTCACTTTTATTATCTCAAAAGGATTATGTACATATTTGATTTTTCTGGGATTATCTGTGATCCTCTGTAAACTACTCAAGGGTTTGTTTGTTTGTTTGCTGTTTGTTTTTCTTTTTAATAATAGCAATTTCTGGGGCACCTTTGGAACATGAAAAGCTTACTTTTAAGGGATAAGTTTGTTTAATCAGGATTTTGAAAGGATCAAAGGATTTGGCAGAAGAAAGCCACCTGATGTTTTTCTTCACCTTCACTATTGAGTAAAAGAAGTACTACTGAGTGCCTTTCATAACAAAGTACTGTTAGGAACAGAGGTATTTCTATAGTTATTTTCTCTAATTCAGAAGTAAGAGGTTAATAATTTGTGATGTGGGGAAGCAGGTATAAGAGAGTTCAGCAAATTCTTTTTTGGAGTGCAGGGAGATTCAATAATGAAAGTGTTCTTCTTTCAAGGAGATGTGAAAGACAATTTTTTTTCCTACACAGTGCTAAATGGATCTTATGCTTTCAGACTGTGTCTTGCTGGAGCAAAATCTACTTGCCCACAGCTTAGAACAAATAAGCAACTGCTGCCTCACATGCTACAAATGCCAAAAAAACCCCATGGTTGAACAAGTGTGATTCAGTAGGCTGCAGTACCAAAATAGATCCTCTTGCACTTCTCTGTTGCCAGTTTTCCAGCACACAAGTCTGCCTTCATGGTACGAGGCATCGTATTTCTGTTTCAGGGAAAAATCCACACTGCTGTTGGGGACAGAAATGAAATGCTTTCATGGGTGTGTTTACCAAACTGTACCCCAGCAGCTGCATTACAAAGACTGTGTCCCTCCTGAGACAATGGCAACTACTGTTGACTAAGAGTAAGTTTTCTAAAGGGGCTGTGATATGTTCTTTTCTGCATTAGAATAGTAGTGTCTAAGTTTCAATGTAAATGTAGTTGAGCTATTACAAACAAGAGAGAGGTTGCTTCTTTTATAGGAAGTTTCCTGTGTTTACCTGCGGAGTTTTCCTTTCAGAAAAGGGTTTTTTTCAGGATGTAGCCAGAATAACTTGAGATTGCCTGCCTTTTACTAGATGTTTGTTATTTTTTTGAAAACCCTCTGTCATCAGCAGAGAAGCTGAATGGTGGTGAACAGCGTTATCACTCTGTCTTGTAAACTGTGTTTTCCAACCATGCATCAAACTCATCCATGCATTTGAGACTCAACAAATTTATCTGCCATGCAAAACTTCTTCTGATAACAAGAATTTTCTTCCAAAGAAAGCAGATCAACGAATTGACAGATCTTTTGGTAGAAACATTCTTCTAAATCTAATCAGATTCCTATGTGTTTTACTACATAAATAATGTTAAATGATCACATCTTCTGAGTGGGTGTACCATTGTTAAAAGCTATTGTTATGCTCTTTCTACGTATCTTCCTACGAAACAGTTATAAAATCTATGCAACTAAGGAAACTGAGGTGTTGGAAATATAAAGGGGTGAAAGTAAGAGGGAGAGAGAGATAGAAATATAAATGTCAAATTCACCAATTACTGATCTATTCAGTAGCATGCTGATTAGAAATGCATGAAACAACTTTTGGAATAGCTGTCCTGATAGCAAGGCCATTCCTTTCTCATGATGTCTGATCCTTCTGTTGTTCTGAAATGTCATTTTGGACCTGAATTAAGCTTTCCCAATGCTCAAGCACAGCTGGACACTTTCACAAAATCATTTTATTTTAGACAAAATAATGTGGCTCCAAAGTATAAAATTATATGGCTATTTCCCCAACAGCTTTACCAAACTGGATTTAAGAACAGCTGATCTTGAGCATAGAATTTTTTCCTGACATTAGTGTCTGAGTATTGAGAAAGAAAAATTACATTGACATTTAATGATCCATCACAAGGTCTTTCAGTTTTCTGACATTTAATATATGTGAATAGGTGAAATTGTTATTGATTACTGCTTGGTCAATTAGCAGGCAGTGGCATCCTTATAAGTTAGTGTTTCTGGTTTGTGCACGTCTCTGTGTTAGGCTGGTTGACATCTAGAAATGTGATTAGCAGGACATGACTGACTGTAATGCAATTATGTGAGGTAAGCATTTTTCATGCATGATATGTAATGCTTATATTTTTTTTTACCTTAGGATATAAATAGTTGCATAATATTGAGTGTGGTAATAACAATGAGTATATCTAATTTTCCTGTTATTTACAAGGTTTCTACCTTTTCTGTTTCATCCATTCTTGCACATTACACTTTTGTGTGGTGCTAGAGTGGAAAGTTCCCCATGACTCCCTTGTAGCTTATATAATGTAGCTGCCCTGCACAGCATTATTTAAGTGCCTCAGACAGCTTTAATTTTAGCTCATTAGTATTTTTGAAACCTTTAATGGACTGAAGTGCTGAATGTTTTAAGATTTGCAGAGATTTTATATAAAATTTTCCAATCATATGAGACCAGTGACAGGGAGACTGTGATTGGCTGGGTAAAGGCAGTCAGCTGAAATTTGTTTCATTACTTTTGGACTCTTCTGCAATGATATTTTAATGAAGTTTAAAAGGCAAAGAAAAGAATGTACTTTTATTTGTAAAGTAAGGATTGTCCCTTTTCAGTAATCACCATTTTCCCCTCAAAATACCTGTTTTGTAAAGAGACAGACATATATTATTGAGAAGAAAAAGAATAGGGATCGAATCAGAAGGTGCTTCTCAGATTATAGAGTATGAAGACAAAGTTCTCTTGAGGTGGTTCCATGTAAAAAAATGCCCTTAGATGATAGCACATGAGTATGATTAGTTCTGAAAAATTATATTCTGACATGCTGAATTCTGTTTACTTGTTCACTTGTAGGTGCCTACTACCATTTGAGATGTCCATAGTTATCTGAGACATTAGCACGGAGATGACACACAGGGCACTAGACCTGCAGAGAATCATGCTTTTCAGGTTGGCAGTTGAAGGTTGATAATATATTGATACATCTGAAATGGCACTGAACATCTATGTTTTTGATTTAACAGGGGTCTTCACATATAAGCTTTTCTTTACCTAGTGTCTTGCCCTTTTATTTTAATGTTTTAATTGACAGAAAACCTACAAGTTTAGATGACAGTAAAATTTTTGGCACCCTTTTTTGTCCATCCAGAACTACCTATGTAGCTTTGGATATCAAACACAGGACAAAAAAATGTCTGTGCCATAAAGATGAGCAACAAAGCTCCTGAATCTTACACATATCCAATCTTCTTTTCAAGAGTGACCTGCAGAAATTGTCTATGTTGGAGACTGTGTGTGTGTGTGTGTGTGTGTGTGTGTGTGTGTGTTAGAAACTAGGTTCCTTCTTTCCTTTGACCTTAATCTCTTTGCAGAACTCTTCCTTTGAAAGCTACCTATAGGAAACCTATTTTTCTTTAGTACAGAAGAATTATTAAAATGTATTTCATTCTTTCTTTAGAATAATGTATATATATTTTGGGGAAATGTGTAATGATGAGGACCCAGAGCATCACCTGACTTTAACTGAGCAGCAGTTTGATGTTCAACAGAGACTGATAGTCTCCTGGGATCCATAGTAGTCAAAAGTGGTAAGGGCAGAAATAGGTAAAGTGCTAATGTAGTGCAAAATTAGATCCACTAAAAGCTCCTGCATATCAGCAGGATATTTTACTGATTACTTTGGGCTTGACATCATATGAATGCAGTCATTCGGCTTTTTTTCCTCCAGCCTGCACTTAGGCAGAACAAGCTTGTTTCTGCCCAGCATTTGAGCAAGAACAACTTTGTATTGGCTTGCAATATATATTTGCAAAAGTAACCTTTGCTGGCAATGACAAGGCATTTTTCTAGAGATATTCTTATGAGCTCTGCTTATCTGAATGTGTTAGCAGTTGACTCATGGAGAAATGCTTATTGTCAGCTGCAAAATAGTTTTAGAAACTGAACATGTAACAACGAAGGATTTTCTACCTGAAAGGCAAAGGTCATAAAAAGATCCATGAGACATGAAATCTCTTTTTCCTGCCTCAAAATAGGAAGTCACTGTAATATGGATCTTGGATTTTCAATCAGATTTCTCTCTCTACAGAACTGAATTTCATTCCAATTCAGAATATCTCTATGGTGTTACAGTATAGTCATGCAAGTAAATGAAGAATAAAAATCATGGATTGTGGAAATTATTGACCCTTTAGGTAGGATTAGGTGATCTAATAGTGAGACAAGTAAGAAAAAATCATGAATGTGCCTTGGAATGGAAACCTCCATAAACATCCTGATTTATAACAGACAAAGACACATCCTCTGGCAATTTAATTTAAGATGACTCAATAGGCCTTAAAATGTGGACAGGAACCATGTATCCATATCTCCAAGGAGCTGCTCTCAGCATGGGCTATAATGTGCTTGCCCTTTCATTCTCTCCTGAACAAATCTTGCATTCTTTTCTGCAAATACCCCAAAGGACCATTTTTTTGAGTGAGCTGGGCTTATTAGGGACTGATTTATGTTTAAGAGTTTTTGTGATTCTCTATAAATGTGTCCCTGCATCTGAGTCCCCAGCCTGTTAGGCATAGTGGTAGTATTGAATCCAAGACAAACTCTGACTTTTCAATACTGAAATACCATCTGAGAGAGTAGAACTTCTCTAACTACTCACTTTGGCAATATTTTATTTAATAAGTAAACCAATACCTTCCCCTCATACCATATGGTATCCACTGCTAAGAACTTAAGGCAATTTCTCTTCCCATCTGTTGTACCTGAATGAATCTTAAAGATAGGCTGTGTGAGAAAACGTGTTATGTGCTGAACTCAATAGGACCATTGAAGCTGAATGCAATGAATGCAGGATTTCACCATTTTCTTCCCAACAACTTTGTATGTGGTGTCAGCTAAATTTCTTCTGAAATTCAAGGTCCAGCTATGAATGGAAACTCTCAGATGATGAGGATTTGGTAATACTTCATGTCTATATTCCACGTAATTCATGTTTAAGAGCATTATAATTTTTCTTCTTTCTTGCCAACAGGTCTGACTAACCAGACCTGGTTTATAGGCTAGACTAAATTTAGGAAGAAAACACAGATATATATCCACCCAGGTATCATGCTATTAATAAGACTTTTTTCCATTTTATCTAATAAATTAAGCATCCAGCCACCCCACAGAACTCAATACAAGGATGTGTGGCTCAATACATCTTCTGAAAGTGCAAAACTCCTTCCAGAAATGAATGTTTGACTCCTGTCTCATCTGATGGCTCCCCTCCATTCATTTTGCTCATGCGCATTGAATCAATCTCAGTTTTGAAGGGGTTGCCTAATGAAAACTTTCCACTTGCAAAATGTCTTGATTGCATTTATTTTTGACTGATAATTGCTGAAATGTATTATGTTTTTTGAAAAAAGGCTTTGTTGGTGCTTTCTCATAAAAGAAAAAACTGCTGTAGCAAGACCCTCATTCTTGCCACAGATTATTGTACTTACCCTTGTTATTCTTAAAAGTTTAGGACTGCTATGGAACCTACAGTCAAGTAAGTCTCTTACTCATGTTAATATCAAGGTTTCTTCTATTGTTTTCTCTCCTTTCTACATCATTAGACAAATGTCTGGGTTCTTCCTATTTTAGAGTCTTAGTCATTGGATGTTACAGTTAAAACAATATTTTCCTTACCAAAGTTAGACTGAGAATCCAGACTATGCTTTGGTTTGAAATTATTCTTGACTGAGTATATTCTTCACAGTTTGCTTCTTAAAGTGTGTTTTTCTACTATTGGGAGACCAGTTTTGAACGCATTATATTTTCTTTGATAGAGCTTTTTCAAATATTTCCATACAGAAATGTACAGAGGGACTCTCAGAAGTATAGTACTCCTAGTCATTGTTTAAAAAGAACTAGAATTAGACACTTATAACAATAACTCTCTAATATTGCACTAAGTTAAGGAGAAACATAAAGGAAAGCATTAGGAACAAGAGAGAGAAACTTGTGTATTTCTCTATTCATCCTGTTAACAAGTAGTTTTTAAAACCTTGTTCCAAGCCTCATGAAAAGCAATACCTAAACAAGATGCATGGGGTGAGATTTACTTTGTGGAAACCACAGTGTAAGCTACAATTATGCTGGTACTTGGCTGTAAGTGTCCAATTCCTGTGAAAGAAAGATGCAAATCAGATGTGAAATAAAAAATCCTTTGAATAAGGATTTATTCAGTTACTTTTGTGTTTCAGGACAGCTTTAGCTGTATTCTTACAGAAGAAAGAAGTCAGTGCCTGATAGTAACTGTAAATGAAATGCTGAATTCATCCTACCTGACTTGAAATTCTTCAGTAATGCTCCCAACTTAAGAGCAGGCCTGCCTGAACATTTTTCAGTAGACAGTAGAAAGAATCCTGCTTTCTTGGATGAAAAGTGCCATCTGGACATGCTTTCTTCTCTATGTGGGCTGCATGGAGGTTAGGACAAATCGAGACACTGAATCGAAAAGTCAGTTGCTAGTTGAGCTGGATCTATGCAAATGATGAAACAGAGGTGTTCTTTCATATATCTGTCATTAATTTGAGCACTAGTGGATTTACATCATGTAGACAGAGTGCCAATGATGTTTACTAGGTAAATCCATGGCATGGAATGTATTTCAAGTAGAAAACTGCTGTCTGGTTCTGAAATGTATTCCCTGAGGAATATGTAGACCATAACTCTAGGATACAGAAAGACTGCAAAATGGTAAGATTTTTTTTCCCCCCTATTATTTGGCTATGAAATTAGTTTCATATGTGAAACTGTTCATGTTTCAGTTTTTCAAGACTTTGCTATTTCTCACATTTAAGAGTCTTTTTTTTATTTCATCATGGAAATCATTTGGAATTGGGTCATTGACTTAGGTGGAGAATAATGAATTCCATGACTCTAAATACAGTTCCATAAAGTGACTGCAAGTCAGTTCATCTTCCCTGTTTTGAGTTGCTATAAATGTAATAATTTAAATAAGTTTGTGTCTGATTTTTGTTAAAGTACAGCTTCAGTTGGTGTTTGAATGTCTGCTTTTGGACCAAAGGTAGAGATCTGAATTGGAAACTTAGAAATTTACTGGGGAAGACCACCCCACAAACATTTGGAAATTGCTTATATTATTTGAAAAATACCCCACTTATGTTTTAATCTAATTTTGGAGGGGGATATTTGTGGTGCAATCATGTTCTGATATAGTTGCTGTATAGTGTCATTGTTGTAGCAGCAAAGTGATCATAAAAACTGAAAAGTCTTCTTTCAAAAATCAAAAATTTTGTCCAAAGACAATAGAAAGAATATAAATAATGGTAAGTTAAATTTTAAATCATATCTAATCAGGCAGGTAGTGAAGATTTCTGAAGACTAAATTGTTTTAAGTGTAAAAACAATAAAAAATCTTCAAACACATCAGAAACTAGAAGTCTGTACCTGATTCCACAGGGCTGATAGATGGCTGGCATATAAAAATGAGCACTCAAGGCAACAGTGGTAAAATCTAAAAGATTTCTTCATATTTGTGTTCATTAGTCTTAAATAGGCACATCACTGGAAAAGATTTTAAAGCAAAATATATGAGTAATGAATTGTCAGAGCAAAAGGTTTCACCCAAAATGTCTAGAGTGAATTGCTACCAACTATATAGTGTAAAACCCGTTGCTTGAATCCAGAAGAGAGTAAGCAAACAAATGAGAATAAGTTTTCAAAAAGGGGTCCAAAGGGTACCAGGGGACCTGCAGGCCATTACAGCTTACTTCAATATCACTCATATTGGCAGAAACCATAAGAAAGAATAGAGTTAGTTAGTCAACTGGGAAATAAGTGTGATAAGTCACGTCTTGTGATCCTGCTGGAGTGATAAAAGTCACATCAACAAATACAGATGAGGGCAGCTGGCTGACAGACCATTGGATTTGCAGAAAAATGATGATTAATTACCGAGTAAAATAAGGAAAACAGTGGTAAGTTTTCAAAATGAATCTACGCTGTCAGTGGCATTCCTTGATTGACTCTGCAGGCAACAATACTTTTCAATGTTGGTTTTCAGAAAACATCTAGAAATGGAGTGAACAGCACAATGACAAGGCTTTGACATTAGAAAACTACTCAAGGTAGGAAACAGTTGCAGAAGGTTGTCAACGAGCAAGTGAGTAATGAAGTGCCAGTGAATATTTAATGTCAATAAATATGAATCAATGCAGATTGCAAGACAGCCTTAACTGTAGACACAATAACTGGCTTGAAATTAGTGGTGCCTCATTCCTGAGTTAATATTTGAAGTCTCTGTGAACAGCAATCTGAAATGTTCATCTCAGTGCCTACCAGTACTGAAAAAGGTAAATAATGTTAGACAGCAGAACAGGAATAGAGGACAAAATATTGTGGCACCACACAACTAGCCCACAGTTTGCAGACATTTTAAAATGATCACGACTGCAAGAAATTCCATCTTAAAAAGTGTTTAACTTAACTGGGACAGTACAGAGAAGGAAATGGGAATGACCAAAGATAATCAGATAGTCACTTTACAGAGAAAGGAAAATAGTCTAAGTCTTCTCACTGTAGAAAAGAGATGGCTGCAGGTGATTTTGATAGATGTCAGGTGATTTTGATAGATAGAATTGCAAATGGTATGGTCAGAGTGAATGAGAAATTATTGTACACTGTGTTTCATATTACAACAGGTATGCAACATCCAGTGAAATTACGCTGCAGGAGATACAAAACAAAACTTTTTTTTCAAAAAGTTGTTAATGAAGTGTGGAATTAATTTATAAATAAAGGTATATAAACAGATTTAAAAGTTCATTAGAAAAAACGTGAAAGGAAGATCCATTTAAAGGATTTAAACTGGCTGGTCCAGATGCAAACTGTAGCTCATGATGTTTCAGACAGATGACTGCTGGAAGTGATGAGACTATCATCAGCATAAGATAAGAATCACCTACATTTCCCCTTATTTTTTCTTATGTACTGTAATTATTATGAAGGACAAATGAAATTACTATACTTAGTATTTAAAATTATTTGAAAAAAATATTTAAAATTATTTATTATGATTATTATAACACCAAGCTGGCAAGTGCCTTGAGACTAAGTAAAGGAAGTCTCATAAAATAATTAGTTGAAGCTCTGTACTATTTTGTACAATATTTACCTCTGTGTTAAGCAGTCAAAAAACACAGCTCAGAGTTGCTGGCATACCTGTATGTTGCACACTTATTACTCTATAAACATTCACCAAAGTCATGAAGTCTCTGAAAAAAAAAAGATTTCCATGGAAGTTATTAAATGCTAAGATTATGTCATGGTAAGTCTCCTTTCCCCAGGGGAACAGCCTTATTCTACATTTGGAGAAAGTTGTTTGTGTGATCTGAGATTTGTAAGTCTCTCATGGGGAAAAAGTACTGAACTTTAGTGTAAATAGTTCCTACCACTCTCATTTGCTATTTATGATGGGGATTTTGACCAGTGGATAATATTTATTCAAAAATACCCTTGGGATATGATATGATATCAATTAAAATAGTTCTAGTTAAATCAATTAAAATTTTCAACATCATTATCCACACAAAATCTTCACTATTATTTTATTAAAGTTCTTCTGGAGCCATAGTGATTTTAAAAACATTTTTGATAGCAAGGAAACTGTCATATATTTTTAGCGTCACTGTGTGTGTTGGGTTTGCATGGCAAGGTTTTGGTAGCAGGGAGGCTACAGGGGTGGCTTCTGTGAGAAGCTGCTGGAAGCTTCCCCTGTGTCTGACAGAGCCAATGCCAGCTGGCTCCAAGATGGACCTGCCACTGGCCAAGGCCAAGCCAATCAGCGCCTCTGTGATAACATACTTCAGAAGGG
>VXBL01010266.1:57460-69205 GCA_013400195.1 Aramus guarauna
GAAGGACTGTCTCCTGTGAGAGGGACTCCATGCTGGAGCAGGGGAATGATGAGAGGAGTCCTCCCCCTCAGGATGAAGAAGAGGCAGAAACCACATGTGATCAACTGACCACAACCCCCATTCCCCGTCCCCCTGTGCTGCTGGAGGGGGGGAAGAGGTTTGAAGCCAGGAGTGAAGTTGAGCCCAGGAAGATGGGAGGGGTGGGGGTAAGATGTTTTAAGATTTGATTTTATTTCTCATTCCTCTGTTCTGTTTCACTTGGTAATAAATTAGACAAATTTCCTCTCTAAGTTCAGTCTGTTTTGCTCGTGATGATAATGCGTGAGTGATCTCTCCCTGTCTTTATCTCGACCCACAAAGCTATTTGTTGTACTTTTTCTCCCCTGTCTATTAAATGAGGGGAGTGATAGAGTGACTCTGGTGGGCACCTGGCCCCCAGGCGGGGTCAACCCACCATACTATGAATGATATATTATCAATTAAATGCATTCTAAAAACAGGTCCAAATATGGGGTTGAAATGAATATATTTTGATTGAATGGGAAAAATTATGCCTGCTGTTATGTCAGCCTCTTACAGAAAACAATAGATGATAAATGTAGATAAAGGATGCTCTTCTAAACTTTTGCTGAAAACAGATGAGCAATGTAACTTTTCCCAGGGAAGTCCACTGTTGTGTCTATGGGTTTCTGTGTCTGTGTAGATGCCCTGCTGTGTGTTCATGTTCTACATGTTTACTGTAGTGCTTGTTTTTGCAGCTGGAGTGCAGACCTGATGAAATCAGGCATTGGAAGGCATCATCAGGTTATGAGAATGATCTCCCAATCCCCATGCCACCATCAGAAGCAACTAGGAAGTGCCCCATGGTCTTTTGTGTTTCATGTGTTTCTCTCCTGCTTGTGTGTGTGTTTAGATGGCACAGGGAATAGGCTACTTCTTTCTCTCATCACGACAAAGATGAGAAAAGGGAAACACATTTCAGGCTGCATCTCATCCATTGCTGTTGTTACTGGGCAGCAATGCATACAATGGGTGACTGAATAGCTCTGGCCTGGGAGAGACCAAATACTGCGTTAGTAGGCTTTTCTGCATATTTTTTTCTGTTTGAATACCATCCTGGAATTTTGCAGTATGGGTCAGGTAATGAAATACCCAATGAAACTGTACTCTGAAATCATAAACTTTTCAGCAACTGGGAAATCTTGTAATAAATTGAAATGTCTTGGAAAAAACTCTTAGAACAGAACAGAAGGTTATAATGTCACTACAGCTGCTCACATGAATGAGTGAACAGTTAATTTAGATCAATAGCACACCAACGAATTTACGGGCAGTACAGCAAAACAGCATTCCACAGAAGTCAAGTATAATGTTGTTTAACAAGTTACCTCATCAAGTTTATTTAATAGACATATTGGGAACATACCTTAAAACCCCTACAAATAAGGCATTTTTTGTCTTCAGAATGAGATTACTTTCATACTTCTAGTTATACATTATCATCATCTGTCACTGTGCTGCGTGCTGTGCGTTAGAATACATATTACAAGTTCTATAGCATTTTTGCATTATAGGCCTATATGATTACTTGTTATATTCCCTATTACCTTGTTTATAACTTTGCAGCCATATGACGTACTCTCTCAGATTACTCTCTGTTATGATCTTCAAATAGCAAGGCCAAATTTTCTGTTAATGAACAATAAATAGTTCAACAACCTGAAAAGAAAACTGTCACCTTTTTTCTTGTGCTTGATGATAATAATAACAGAAATGAGTGAGCTGTGTTAAGAGGGTGGGTGTTCTGGGCAGATGGACAAGAAATATGGTTGGTTTGAGTCTCTCTTGAGTCCCTGGGAAAGTATCAATGATAAAAATTCAATGCATTTTTTTTCCCAAGCGGATGTATGCTGACACTTTTTTTCTGTTTTTCCACACCTCATGAACAGCTGTATAGGTCTATGACAAATGAAGGTCTATTTATCTAGCTGCTGTTTTACTTGTCAAAGTAACTTAAACAAAAAAAGTAAATCAAAGACAAATAGGATGAAACTAAGTTGCTTAAAGTGATGTGATTATTGAAAAGTACTGCAAGAAGCTTGTAACAGCTTTTACGAAAATCTTGAAACATGCATGCTTTTATTTCTGTTTCTTGCATAAAACTGAAAGAACACTTTTCTACATTTGTTATAGCTTCCATATTTCTTCTATATAAAGTGTTTTGGAAGAAAAGTAACTTTTTTTTCTCTAGGATTTTTCCCAATGGACATTATTTTTAAAAAAATCTACATTAAAGTCCTTCTTTTGACTTTCTGATGAAGTGATCAATGATTGTATGGAAGTTAGAAATCTTTCACACATAGCTACAGAGAGAGGAAGGTTTTCTCTGGATTATACAGTTATTATTTTCCATTCTTATTCTTCTTAACCATAGTATAGACATATTTAGGATGCAAAAGATATTTTGTGCTGCCTCAAGCACCTAATCTAGATCAAACACTCACAGTTTGAGGCAGTATCTTCAGAAGAGTGCTTAGGATACCTAGATTTAGAACTTACCACCTAATTAGGTGTTTGGACACTTGAAAGACCCATGCTCCTAAATTAGGTCCATAAAGCTAATCATGCTTTTACACATTGTGGCAAACATTTAATAATAAACAGTAACAAAATGGTTCTGATCTATGTGAAGATCTATAGCTGCTACTGAAATTTCTGGAGTGGTACAGTTAAACATGACGTGAGGGGCGAGATGGAAATTCATGAGAAGGCTGAGGACAACAAAGCTACCCACAAGCAGGGGGGAAGTTTGTGACTGCATGCTTACTGTGGCATCTTTCAAAAGGGCTAATAAAATGCAAAAGAGTCATTGCTGCACTTAAAAACTCATGGCTCATTAAATCTAATTATTTTTATAGAGTGATGAAGATAGGAAAAGGTTGAACTTTCAATTAATAATATCCAACTAATAGTTTGTGGATTTGCCTACAAGCTTAATTTGTGTTTCATTTAAAATATGGATGCAGGGGGTTTGTTTGTTTGGTTGGTTGGTTTGTTTGTTTTTTTTTCCCCTGAAAACTTGGGCTAAATTCAAATTCACTCTAGTTTGTGCTTGGTGCTTTCACAAAATGTGGCAGCCCATGTCCCAAAGAGCTTACAGACAAATCAATTAGATAAAGGTGCCAGGAGGAACCCTATTCTTAGAAATGTGATATTAAGGCAGAAATGAATGAAGCTATTTGCTTAAGTTTTTGCAATCTCTCTCCCAGAGGCTTGGTGTAAATTTACAGGTTCAAACTCCATTCTAATGCCTGAAACTCTTCCTCCCTGGCCTACCAAACTTGAAATGGGTTGAAGAAATGAACAAAGAAAGTCCTCAACCAAGGTAAATTTCTGTCACTTTGGGACTAATTATTTGAGAAATCATTGAAATGCAGAAGCCTGGACTTTAGATAGGTGGAGTGAAAGTATTTAGTTGTCCCATGAACCTCTTACAGAAATCAGAGTCCAAAAAGGATCCTAAAAATATTCAGAAAATCTTTGCAGATCTTAAATTGTTGCAATTGAGTGGAAAACAGAGGCAAGAGAAAGAAAAATAATGATGATGATGAGTGGAAAGATACACAGCAAGAAATTCTTTTTTGTGATGTTTCTGTTGGTGCATATACATTGACGGTGCAGGACTTGTTAGTTTTGTGATTGCAGTGGTACATTTTTCCCCTAGGATTTTCATATCCAAAGAAAAATTTCTCTGACAGAGGGAAGGTGGTCCACAATTTTACTGCAGACAGGGAAAGTATAACTACTTTGGAACAGGATAGATTCCTTAGAAGTGGTGTTTGAAAGCTGGCTTTACTGGGCGTTTTGTCTCCAGGGTTCTGGCATGCAAAGCAGTATTGTGATAGCCACTGCCTTTCAGAGAAGCTCTTTCAGGAAGGCAGCAGAACTGTTTTGAAGAAAGAATGTATTATCACATCAGTGTTGGAAAAGATGCTAAATCTGAAAACCCACTAGGGAGTTTTTTGGTGCTTTTTTTGTTGTTTGGTTTTTTCAAATCAACTCTTAGTGAAAATAAGTATGAAACAATTTTGTTTGTTTTGATTTCTTTGTGAAGAATACTCCCTAAGTAATTTTGTCCAGAATGTGATTTATTATGAAACAGAACCTCAGTGTTTCTGTAAGTGCATGACTGATTGTTTTCCTCTCCAACTCATGTGCTGTAACAAGTGCTATTTAATTTAGGGTTATTGTGCTACACAAGTTTAACAAGCCTATTTGTTTGTGGCAGGTAGAACATTGTTTTCATTGGATCTCTAAAATATACATTGTGTCAAAGAACTGTAATTAATCTCTGCTACTGGTTCTGGATCATCAAAAGCCTACTTTAGGTCGGTGTGATTCCAAGGAAATCTAGTTTCAGTGTGCTAAGGTCAGCTAAAATTAATCCTTTTCCAATGCTCTATTCTCCCCAGGAAATTCTCTTCTTGGTTTAGTTTTTATGTGAATCTGGTCCATCTCATTTGGAATTTTTTTTTTTTTTTTTTTGGTGGATATTTTATTTACTGCTTATTACAGCAATCATGTAAGGGAAGGCTTGAATCAGCTGTGTAAGTTGAGTGCTAGGAGCGGTGGGTTCAAGCCTTGATTTGTGTACTGGTCACATGAATATAATGGAAGGTCTAGTGGGAATCTTACCCTCATTTTGCTCTCAAACCTTACCAGAGAACATATGTCAATAAACAATGGCAAAACTGAAACTGGAAAGGTAGAAAACGAATTCTAGCATGGCAGAAGTAGGAGTGGAAAGACACGGTAAGCCAGTCTATGTTTAGCCTCAATCTCGGGCCTACTAGGTAGATCTTTTTGTCAATCAAGGAACAGGGGAAAAAAAGAGCATTAACAGCCACTGCAAGAAAGAGAGAGGGAATAAAAAGGGAGGGAATAAGGAGGAGGGGGAATAGTAGGAAGGAACCCAGGCCCACTTATAAAATTGCAGTAATGATGAACCTAATTTATATGACCATCCTATGAGCCTTAGTTTGTACATTCTTTGCTGCAACAATTATATTTAAATATTCATTAGATTTCAGTTGCCTCTTTAAATCAGAACTAAAAGATGCATTTATAAAATCTTCCATTAGAAAATGGGTGATATACAATTATCAAGGACTGCATGAATTATACAATTACTCATAATATATACATATTGAAAAATGCAATGTAATCTTATAAATCAGAACAGGTTTTAATATGAAGTGAGAGTGACAAATTTCCATATTTTGATATTTTGATTTAGAGAATAGCTTACCTTTAATACCAGACTTATGTAAATTATTTTGACAGGACATTTATAAATATTTTAGTTGTAATGTTCCTTGTGTGTGTTTTATGTTATTCACTATAAACTCCCTAATTACTAGCTAATAAGTTTTTTGTGACAACATTCTTTCCTCTTAGAAGATAAATTGGAGTTCTGACATTTAAAGTAGAAGGGGTATAAAACAAGCTTTTGCAAAATATATGGCTTTCCAAAAAACAACTTTTAGCTGTTCCCCATGAAATCAGTCTTTGTACAAAAGCACCTGTAGAACATTGCAGTATGTAACTCTCTAGGTAAGAGGATTTCACATAATTTTTAGAATTGTTTTTAAATGTTTAGAAATGTGATATGATTTGGTATGATTGCATACTTCAAATTCCGAAATTTGCAAGGGAAAGGGGATTCTGAGGGGTGATCACCTATGTATTAGCAATTATTGAACAGTACTGCCTATAAAGCAGATGTGAAGAAGGTATGTGTTTAAGGCTCTGTCATGCAATTGTTTACATGTCTCATTTACATCAACAAGGATTTCATCTTAAGGACCTTTGTTGGTGCAACAGAAATGAGGCTTGCTTTGCTTCCAAAGTTTTTCATCTCCAGTTGCCTCTGGAGCAGATCAATGTGTAAGCCTTCAATAACATTTTAGAGGTGATAGTGTCATCTATGAATATTAATAAATTTCACTTTCAGATCCTTTACTTTGTAAATGATATTTCACATTTTTTGTCTGTGATTTTTATTCATGTTTCCAGGTCAATAAGTCCACCATACCAGAAAACTTTTATTGCCAAAGTTCAAATGTATCAATAAGTGAATATCAAACAAGAAAAAGAGCTATCATTTCAGACATTATTATCAGTGTCAAGTGTGTTGTGTATTTCTCTTACATGTGGTTTGTGACAATGACTGTTCTAAAATGAGGATTTGACTACTTTTACCAATACTGACATTAATCAACTGAGCATGAGATTGAGTCACTGTTGAATGAAACTCTGAAACGTGTAATCTTTATGACTTAGCTTGCTTTCCATCTAGAATATACCTTGCCTGGTTGTGTTAGCTGTAGCCTATGCTGATCTCTTCCCAAGATCCCTTTTTAGGAGGATTGAGTAATTTAACTTTCTTTCTCTGGTTCTGTGCATTTTGAATATTTTTGTGGTTAAAATTTCAGCCTTGTTGCACGGACAACACTTTTCACTAAATTTGGTAGAAGCCATTGAGCTTGGATTCCTAAAGTGTTCTTCAGAACTGCAAACCATACCAGTTTCAAGTGACTTCTTACCTGAAGCCATTGTATTAAAAAGTATGTGAGTTCTTCTCCACACATCCCCCCTTTACTGAAAGAAAATAATCTTGCAGTTCATCCAGTGCATCCTCAATGTGATGAAAAATAACTGGACACCTTTCAACCATCATCGGTATCATATGTCTCTTACAGCACAACAATCAGTGTGACCGAGTGTTCAGAAATCCTCCAGATAGGTTGTTGCTTTACCCAGCCACTTAGAAAAGGTGGCATTATCTGCCTTTAGTAGAAATACATGTGTCCCTTTCTAACAAAGCCACACTGTTTCAGAAATACACCATCTAAGAAGCAACATGGGTAAGGTTTGCTTTACCTTATCAGTGCCTGTAGAGAATAAAATTAGCATGACCCCAAGTGCTTTTGTGTTTGTCCGTGTCTGCACAGCGTTTCTGAAATTAAATAATGACATTCAGATGTATACAAGCAGAACATAATGAGAAACAGGCAACAGCAAAATGACAGTGTTGTGTCTTTTAACAAGGCTCAGTGGTGCACCCAGATACTACACTCTTTATTGTTTACTTTGCTTTTTATCTTACTGCCCCCCATCCCCTTCAATTTAAGCACTTGATTTCTTTGGAAAAGGAATAACATATTCTTTGGGTTATTAATGGTCTGTGGTTTCAGCTTTTGTGTGCCTCTATTATATCAAGAACTGTAGTACTCAGGCAAATCCATGCTTACCCATCACTTTTGTTTCATCATTCCGACCTTGATCCATGTTTCTCTTTGTTTATCACATACACCTGTCCTCATTACCACAGCTTGGAGTCACTGGTGCTGAAATCTGACTTTTTATCTCCTATGCCAGGCTCGCATCATAGCATTTGAGATCCCACTGTGTAAACTCATGGGGAAAAAGAAAAACATACACTATCCTAGTTTGAGGTTGCTATAAGCACCTTTAAATAGATTTGCTTGTACTCTGGTGTACAGCCATACTGAATTAATAGACAAAGTAAGCCCAAAATCCAAATATAATTAAATGCTTATTTGCCGGGAAATGACATACAAGGCTTACCCATTTGGGGCCAACATGGTTATCTGTGCAAAACTAATGGAAATAGCCTAGAATGTATTCACCTTGCAGGTGTTCATTTTTTTAATTCCTTGCAAACCAGAAGCTTTATTGACAGAGGCAGCCATTCTTGGTGAGGCAATCTGTTAAACTCTTGCCCACACTACAGTGAATTCAGACGATCACTGCATCAAATTACAGTGTGATTTTCATTCTGTGTGCAGCTAAGTATTTTGTGGGAAGATTTACAGTGAAATGGCTGTGTAAGAAAATTCAGCAGTTTTATGAATGTACAGCCAAGTTCCACAGCTCGATATTAGAATAGGGTGAGTGACTGCAGAAAATCCTTCTTTGAGGGCAAGAGGGAGTTGTTGTTGCCCAGAGAGGCTGTCGAGGCCCCATTCCTGGCAGTGTTCAAGGCCAGATTGGATGAGGCTTTGGGCAGCCTGGTCTAGTGGAGGGTGTCCCTCCCCATGGTAAGGGGGTTGGAACTAGATGGTCTTTGAGGTCCCTTCCAACCCAAACCATTCTACAATTCTATGATTCTATAATTCTATGACTCTATGATATCGAGAAATTTCTTCCATATGATCAGGAATAGGGGTAGAAAAGCTGGAGATGGGTTTCTTAAAATGCCTTTAGTGAAGGATAACGCACTTAACCAGAATACTTTCTCCAGAAAAAAAGAATTTTTCCAGATCTGTTGTTTTTTTAGTCTATTTCAGGGATTATTTGTACATCAGTTCCATTACAATAACTAAAAGTATCAGCAAAATTTTGGATGAAGACTGAAATAGCAGATCCTCTGTGATGAAGCAATGTCTAAGATTAAGTATACTCATTACATACAAATTTACACATAAAACATGATTTCCAAAAACAAATAAGCATGGAGCTACGTCTTCATACCATTGCTTGGAACAGTTTGGAAAAGGCTGTAGTATTAATGTGCCTTGTCAAAGGATCCTTACAGTACCTATTAAATCATTCTCTCTCAACTGTGCTGTAGTTATAAATAGGTTCACAATGAATTCTCCATTCTGCACATGTAAATCATGCCACATACCATTATCTGATAGCCTTGAGTAAGGTATGCTTGGCTGCTGAGACACTAAAGGATCAGATAAGGCAGTCAGCTGTATCTCTCAGCAATAACTGCTGTGTGTGACAGACTAACACCCAGGTAATAAATAAAAATTTCAAATTTGCTCTGAAACTTGGAGTAACACCAAAGATTATTAATGTTTTGCTTGGAGTTAAATGCAGACCAAAGTGTAAAAAAGGGGCGTGGGGGTGGGTGTGTGTGGGTGGAAATCTCAATAAAGCGGAAAAAAAATATCCAGCTGATTGTAGGCAAAATGTATATATGACTGACCAGTATGTTTGGCCCTACTTTTGGTGCCTACCTGAAGTATTAATCTTCGCCACTACTCTCCCAGATGCTCTTTTTAAGAAAATGCAGTTTTAGTATGTTTAGTATGAGGAGTAATAACTGATGAGGTTTATCCTACCTGTGATATAAGTTTCTTTTCAGGGGAAACATGTTGGGGTAGGGGGAAACCTCCTTGTGCAACTGGAAGCCAATGCATTTCAGCACAGGTTGTCCCTAATGGTCAAAGCACAAATGCTTTCTATGTGCTTGTTAACAATGTGTACTGTTTTACATTACTCTGCTATTTCAAACAGAAATAAATTTACTGCTCAGTAGAAAGTCTGTGGAGAGAGGTAGAACTTTTTGGTGCACTCTTTTTCATTCGTTATGGGTTAAAAAACAACAAAACCAAACCTCCATGATAACCTGCTGTGAGATTAATTTTCTTCTTCCCTAGCACTCCAAAAATATACAGGCATAGCAGCTGCATTAATGTTCCTTTAATGAGAAGGAAAAACTGACTGACTAGAGTTTATCGGAAAATAATTTTCATTTCATTTGACTGTTGCTTTTTATGCCCAAATTGTGTTTTAATTAACTGTGACACAGAGATTTAGCTGTTAAAATTTATTCAGATGAGCTGCAACAAACAATGAAAATGGCAGGATTGAGTGTAACATCTTGCTTTTCTGTTTTTCCCCTCCCCCAACTTTTCCCTAACGATTGTGTTCTTCTATGAGACCAATCTTAGAAAAAAAAGCAAGGCAGAAGAAGCGAGCTTTTCCATGATGATAAAAATATTGTTGATTTTGCTGGCAAAGTAATTCACCAGTGGCTCGTTTCCATCAGCTTTTATTTCACAGCAATTGTAAAATAAACCACTCGTAGCACATGCTGTTAATCTCTGGTCCCTGGGGTGTAACTGCTGTTACACAGTATGGGTCATGTGCTAGCTAAAGTGTGCATTAAAAAGGTAGAAATTAATAGTACTAACACTGACTCCAAGCTAAATGGTATTCAATGGGCAAGGTAATTCCTTTAATGGCTGCCACCAATAGATTGTTGTACATGCTTCTTTTTAATTTCTGATTTCCTCCATTAGAAGAGGAAAAAGTATAATGAATCCTGATATCACAGAAAATTCTAAAGAAAAGCCATCCAGAACAGAGCTCTGTGTGTTTACTGTGCTGTTCATCTGCCCTCAGCTTCCTTCTTCCCCAGCTCATCTTGGGCAAATGCAAAAATTTCTCACTGGTCAGAGTTACATTTACTGTGGGTTAAATTACATCATCTTACTTGTCGTACCAATCTCGATAGTTTTGGTGTTAAATATACATGTCATTAGAAGCTAGAAGTTTAAGAAAAATTCAGTGACTCTCTAATAAAATCTTTCCTAATGAATTAAACTGGCTTTGCTTTCTGTAAAAATTGTCCACCTATAAAATCATCATCAAAACATTTTTAAAACATGCAACTTCTCCAAACCTTTATTCTGCTTGTGGTGGGTTGACGCTAGGTGCCCCCCAAAGCTGCTCTATCACTGCCCTCCTCAGCTGGGCAGGGGACAGAAAATATAACGAAAGGCTCCTGGGTCGAGATAAGGACAGGGAGAGATCGTTCACTAATTACTGTCACGGGCAAAACAGACCCAACTTCAGAAAAGTAGTTTAATTTATTACCCAGCAAATTATAGTAAAGTAATGAGAAATAAAACCAAATCTTAAAAAACACCTTGCCCTCCGCCCTTGCCTTCTTCCCAGGCCCAACTTCACTCCCCATTTCTCTCCCTCCTCCCCCACAGCAGCACAGGAGGATGGGGAATGGGGGTTGTGGTCNGTTGCTGTTACGCAGCAGGTTTTTTCTTCCCCTTCTTAACTCTGTTATCCCAGAGGTGCTGCCACCTTCACTGATGGGCTTGGCCTTGACCAGCAGTGGGTCCATCTTGGAGCTGGCTGGTACTGGCTCTGTCGAATACAGGAGAAGCTTCTAGCAGCTTCCAAAGAAGCCACCCCTGAAATCCCCCTCTCTAACAAAACCTTGCCACATAAACCCAATACACTACTGAATTCTAATTCCATTTTTTACAGCTAAAGTGATCCCCTAATTTTAACAGGCAATTAAGCCTTTGACAAGAGAGGCAAAGAGAGAAGCAGGAAATAGAGACAAAGAATATGTCCGTGAAACTGCTTTTCTCATTGCACATGCATAAATAAATTAAAAATCAAATCTGGTTTTGGAGGACATTGAGAATTTCAGCAGCACTTTGCATATCTTTGAGAATATTGTGATCTCAGGGATTTTTTTTTTTTTTATTATGAGAATATATTCAAGCTTTCTTTCCCAAAGCATGAAACATCCAATCTAGTTCTTAGTGAAGCCCGTAGCAAAACAGCCATTGATTTCCATGTGGGAGAGGGAAGATTGGTCCCCAAATGAATTTACCACTTAATGCTAGTTTTCTGTATTGTAATACAGCATAAAATGTTCTGAATAATATATCTCTCTCCTCCTTGCCTACTTGCATACCTCACAGTACTGCTGAGTTGGCACATAAAGAAGGAGTGATAAAGAGGAATAATCAACTACTAGTCTCCATTTACATTGACAAAAACAGACTATTTCCCTCCTGAGGCAAAGGAGACAGCAAGGAAAAAATTGCAGTTCTTAACTAGGCTACTTCAGCTGCTCTCTCTCTGAAAGGGAGATTAAGTCATCATCAGCTCTTA
>VXBL01010266.1:69247-89073 GCA_013400195.1 Aramus guarauna
TACTGTAAAAGAAAAGGAGAAGACTTCAGAGGGAAAAAGAAACAAATAGCCAACTAAACCCTAGACTCATGATTAAGTGTCTTTTCCTTTTTTGCCTGGCCTGTTATAGAATTTCATTGCCATGCATTTCTACAGATTATTGATTTCTTCTTTGTGCCTCCTGGATAAATAGACACATTAGGTGTAATAATGTGTATTTGGTCTTTGTTTTCTAGCTTTCTCATGCCACATCAAAAATAAAGTACTTTGAAAGAAAGAATGGCTGCTGATGTACTAGGTATTCCTTAATAGCAATGCCTCTCTTTTCTCTATTGAATAATCATTGTAGCATAGCTGCCTTTGAGCCTTTTTTTTTTTTTNTTATCAGCATATCAGTATTCTTCTTGTAACTTCTTAATTCCTACAGGAAAAATATTTTGGATATTATTATTACCTTCTTCTACTGCTGTTAAGCATTTGTATAAACAATAAAAAATATGAGCTGGGGGCAAAAGGGGTACTTTATATCCAACACTAGAATGCATTAGTTAAAAGTTTCTGAATTGCTGAATGTTTTCAGCAAGTTGAAGGCCTATAATTTTATCATTCATGCGTTTAACATCTCACTGTTGCTTGTTAGTTGGACTGCTTTATTTAAACATGACGCCAGCAACTCCATAGCTATGTAGTATAAATCTGAAGATTTATTTCTTGTAAGAAAACACTTTTCCCTCTACATGTGTTCTGAGTAAGCCTTTTTCTTTAATGTGGAGGCCTGTTTCTGTGTGACTAGGTGAAATGTCAATGTTTCTTGACCTGAGAGATGCTTTCTAAAATGATTTGTCCTTTTAAGGCAATTGTGTAACTAAGAATTCACACAGCTGATGCTTTTGCACGACTATGTCAGACCAAGATTATAGAAATTTGCTTGTGTTTGGATATTGCATAAATAAGTCTTTAAAAATCCTTGATTATCATGACTTTGCAGGTCAAACTGTGGTCCTTCACACCATTGGGGTGGTCTCTTCATGTCAGGGATTAAATGCAGTAATGCAGCACGTGGGAGGCTTGCTGGATGAGCTGTGGAAAGGAAATACATCTGCCATCCCACCACCAGACTTTATCTTGGTTTAAATGCTGAGTTGTATAAGCAGCTGCAAACCCTTGCTAGTCAGATTGATTTTAATTGGAGTACCAGGTGTTGAGCTTCTCGCAGGACTTAGCCCTTTTAATAAATACTTTTTTTATGAAGATGTGTATGGGTAGGGTGGAGGAAAGCAAGCATAGTAAAATGTCACTTGGAGTGGTTTACTATTGAAATTTAATACTTAAAATCTCTTTTTTCAGCACTATGGATGCTTGATCTAAACAGTCCCTTGTTCCAAGGGCTCAGTCTCAAGTTATTCACACCATGAGAATGTGTCAATTGGCACCAATCCACAGGCAAAACATTCACCACAGGAAAGAGTTCAAAAGGCCATTTCTGCCTCCCTCCTGTGGTGTCATGCATTTGGATGTGTCTCTTTACTTTAAGAGAGCAGTGGTTTTAAGATGAAATATTGGTAATGATTAAAAAATACTTTTTGTCCTGAACACATTTTGTATTTCTAACAGTATGCTTTAAATGTATAGATATGTAATTTCAGTACTACTTGTTTAAAAAAAATTGGTTGTCAGAGCAGCAGGTATGGTCACAAGAAATGGACCACAGTGATGGAGAATTCAGAAGTGAAGAAAAATAGCAAAATTATATATTGGGCATGCAGAAATTGATAGCATACTTCTTGTAGTGTACATGTTCTTTTATTGATTGGCAAGTGTATTTAACTCAATATTGAGTTTTACTCTGCACCTGATTCCTCAATAGGTACCTTTTTCCATGAATAATAATGGCTGATGTTATTTGTGAGTACCATATTTGACAATTAAAATCTTTGGCATTATACTTTCCAATTAAAATATTATTTAACTAAAAGCTTTATTTTGTGCAAGATCTACTCAAACATTTGCTAGTGTAGTAGCACCTATCTAGATCTGTCAAATGAAAGAAAGCACATTTCAGTGTAATTTTTTGCATAATCTTTGGACATTTGTTTTTTAACAACTCCATTCATCTTTTTGCTGCCTTGATTGATTTTTCTAATTTCTTAAGTTATATTTTTTTTTCAAAATTCAGTAGTAACATTTCCGTGTCTTTTTATTTTCTTGACAAATGTGTGGTTTCTGCATGGAAAATGTGAAAGTATTCTTAGGATGTTTCTAGCATACCCTAGAAGAATACTGGAAATTACACCAAAAAGAAGCTGTTCTGTGATATCAAGAACACAAGGTATCTCTCTGATGGAGAGTAAAGATTAAGAAAAATGTTTTAATTTTTGGTTTTTCATGCTGTATTCTTGAATGTTCTTAAATTTTGCCCACTGTTAATATATATTAGACTTCATACTTATTACTTAAGCTCATAATTGCTTTTCTAATAAAAAGGTCATCTATAGTTAGCAAGTATGAGTGACAGTTACGTTGGTGAAGACTAATTCAGAATCTGATTTGGTCTCTTATTATGTTTACGTACATGCGCTTCACTTTCAGGTACCATCCCTGCTACACTATATTGTGTATCATAAGTGTGTATTATCTTTTCTAGAAGAATGAAGTGCTCTTTGAAAAAAATAGTAATTTCTTACTTGTACACATAATTAATCAAAAAAGCCAGTATTAACTATTTTTAGTACTGAAAGCAGTCCATCCCAAAAGGTGTCCAACTGACTGCAAAGTTCAGACTCTAGAAATAGTGAATTGTATCTGTTAAACCCTATTACAGTCAATAATAATAATAATGATCACCTATGTATAAATAATACATATTTTACAAACTTCTGTCACAAATGTTTTTAAAGTGTTGTTAGAGAATGTGTCTTATGTTATTAATTATTTTTCTTTTTCTGCCAACTCCCTTAAAAAAAGCTGCTGTTTCCAAGTATGTTTGAAATCGGTAGCGTAACATACTAACACAAGTGGTGCCTGAGAACATCAGATGGTAAATCCAAGCATATTAATTACATCATTAAAGTAACATTTGGTATACCACTGAGATACATTACAATAACAATAACCTTTATGTATAATAAGATGCACAGCCAGCATGTAATGCAGGAGCGATATACAACTGAGAGATTCTATACTATCCTTGCATGGGGTAATTGAATTGACTCAGAATGAAGAAAGAGCAGATACTGTCTTAAAACTGTCATTGGCCAGCTTTTTATGTGTGTCCCTATGTATATAAGGGTGTGTGTGTGTATGTATCTGAATATTGTCACACTCTGAAAGCCAGATAAACTATTTCAGAGAAGGCAGAGTCGCCTGGTTACATCTGCTGAAAACAATCTGTGCTGTGTATGAGAGCTCATGTCAGTATAGTAATTACCAAAACTGAGATAAAGCCTGTGCTAAATGTCATCTGCAGCTGACAAACACACGAAGCCAAGCACTACTAAATGATTCAGTTATTCTGAGAGTGCTTAGCTCTACGTCTGGGATAAAATCATTTGTCCTGACTGTAAAACAAACAAACAAATGCAAAACAAGAACTGAAAGCAGCAGCTCAGAGCAGAGGGTGGAAAAAAGCCAGTTAATGGCACTAATCAAGTTGAGAGAGAAATTTTAGAAAGATCTAATAGCAGTTCTGAGCAATTACACAAAGCACTTTTTCTTTTACTACGAATTATTTAATAGTCACCAGAATACAAATTTCCACCATTTTAGCTAGTACCCAGGAGAGTGTTGTTTCTCAAATTGGTAGCAACCAAAATATGCTAAATGTACCATTTTTTAATAGATTGCCAAAAGATGAAGCATGCACAGATTACAAAGAGTGGAGTGTTAACAAGTTATACATCATTGCTCAAATATTCCTTACTGGAGTAAAGACAAGAAAGAAGTAATTTTCCAAAGCCTCTTGCATTAGCAATTGTCAGGTGGCTTTTTAAATAATTTTTTTTTTTTTTTTTTAAAGAAAGGGAGAAAAAAAAGAAAAACAAGGGGAAAAGTTCCCTTCTACACAAATGAGGTGGCTTTTGAATGTGTGATGAAAAGTTCCTCAATGTGAGGAACTGTTAAGATGCAGGGGACACTCTCCATTTTTGGACAATTTCCATTGAACTGAGAAAGCATTTATTGACTTCAAAAGGTCACTGATGCCAGGTGACATTTATTAAATGTTTTATGTTGCAGGAGTGGAGTGTGGTGTAACTGCTTCTGAAATACAGTTGCAAGCTGAGTAGTTACACTAGCTCATGACGTGGTGTGATATGATACAGAGAAATGAGCTTGGCTTCCAAAACCAATGTAAGGGGACTAATACAGTACCATGCTACAGGTAAAGTGCCCTTCCTCCCCACTGTTGTGCCCTGTTCTTGATGTAGATGTGATCCACAGTGATTAGAGCTGGGAAAAGTGATGTGTGTGTCACCTGTAGGATTTTCTGCATTGCACTTCCAAACCCAGCTGCAGAGGTCTTATTGGCTGAAAGCCTGGCAGAAGTCTAAGCTCAGCATCCATTGTGTTTTATTTAGCATCTTTGAAATCCAGGCTTTAATCATTTTCTCTTTCAGCTTTCTTTACTGAGAAGGGAGAAGAGAGTGCTGCTTTTCTTCCATCTTTTTGCTTAATAGGCAGGAGAGGAGGGTTCTCCCTCTCTGAAGAGTTTACAGTCTATTTCTTTCAAGCACCTGGCCATTTGCAGTCCCTGAGTGCTGGCTGTCATGTAAACAATACATAATACCATACTCTTATGCCAAGAAGAATGAAACTGGTCCTGAATGGTGTATTATTAGTGCCAGGAGAACAGTAAAAAAGGAATGGAGGGGAAAAGACATGCAAGAAGGGCAGAGTGCCAAGAAACATTAGCATCTAAGCTAGAAGCTAGTCCAAACCTCTTTCTAAAGGGCTCCTTTTTGTCTTTCTAAACAGCTCTTTTTTGTCTTTCTGAACATTCTGTCTGTTGATGAATGCAGAAGCATCCTTGCCACTTCTGTCACTCAGGTTTCCTATCAGTGATATATTTTATTTGTGGTATATATATAATATGATGATTGAGAAACTGAATTAAAAATTGCTCTCAAATTTTAGTTGGTATGCAAATCAAACTGTGGTATGGAGCATTTCAAGAAAACAAAACAGAAAATACACAAAAGATTACAGGATGGGATTTTACAGCAGTTTGCAGTAACAAACTGCAACTATGTTATTATTTGTAAGAACATGTTGCTTTTGTCAAGCATATCAGATATGAACAATAGCAAAATAATAAGTCTGCTATAGTTTTCTTTGCATTGTGGAAAATCTCTTGCTGCACAAGTAAACTATATTACTCTTGTTATTTTTTAAATCAAAAAAAGACCTTTTTGTTAGCGAAAGGGAGAATTCTCATGTTATAATGTGTCAGCATCAGGAGAAATTTTTTCTTTTTTTTTTTCNCTGAAATTTTATCTACATAGGGATCTTATTTTGCAGTGGTCCATGGCAAACTATTGCAGAGGAGATGGTACTTACAGAGAGGTTGGTATCCGAGAGGTCTGCCCACATGGCCAGATGTATCTGACTGCACTCTATACTGCTTGCAGGCAGCAGCCTGTGAAGATGTATCAGCAAGTTTGTCTAACTGTTGGGTATGTCCATTATGGGATTTTTGCCCGCAGCGCATCATGAGCTTTCTTGGGCAGTCATCCAAGAGCAAGCAAATGTTCTGAGATCTGGATGAAGTGTGCAAATTCTTCCTCTGATATCCTATGATCCATTTTCTGTAGGTGTGATACCAGAATTTTGGAGTATGTTGCTAGACAGGATGATGATATAGCTCTTTTCTGGCCATCAGAAATAGAGATGCTTGTAAAGGTGCCATTGTCTTACATCTGCTTTGCAGGTCATCAGGTGCACTGCTGGCCAGC
Source organism: Aramus guarauna (assembly GCA_013400195.1). Taxonomy (NCBI): domain Eukaryota; kingdom Metazoa; phylum Chordata; class Aves; order Gruiformes; family Aramidae; genus Aramus; species Aramus guarauna. Next base: position 75,175 of record VXBL01010266.1, read on the forward strand.
TTTTGCTGAAATTTGGAGAGTAGCACAAGCAGCTGTCCTGTCAGTAGCAGCAGGAGTGGAAGAAGGAGGGCAACGTGGACTGACATTTCCTTGGATCAGATTTGTACTGTGTAAAACCATTTCTGGGCTTCTGCAGCACATGCTGACTAATGAGAAAGAATTGAGCTACACGCCTTTGCTGAGCAGTACTGGCTGCAAAATATTATGATTGCAAGTCGTGCTTTTCTGGGGGTGTGTGCAGAGCTTGACTTCTGCAGCAGCACTTTGGTAGCAGAGGGTTTTTTCACTCAGACAGTTTACCCAGATGATTAATTGGAGGTGAGCCCTGCTATTAAAATCATGTTTGATGATCCAGAAGTGATGAGGGGTAGCTGTGAATTTTCATGTGGGATGAGACTTGTAGAGACATTTTCAGTCCTTCTGCAGTGGGCCTTCCATTGCATGGGTGGAAAGAGACATTTCAGTGCAGTGTTTCAGCACTGTCAGGTGCATCTTTTGTAAGATATGAAGGTCTGAAAAGGCTTGTGATACCTGTGGAACTTGAGAATTTTAAGTCTATTTAAATATTAAGGAGATAAAGAGAGACTCCTTTGATAAACACTGAATGTGAATTTCAGCTGGGATGAAATTTCTTTTTGTTCTAGGCATCCTTGCTTATCACAGATAACTATACTTGGGCACGGAAAGATGTTTTTGTCTTATGCTAAGGCTAGAGATTTTACAAATGCATGTTATTTTACAAATGCATGCTATTTTGCACAATACCTAAAATCACCTAACTGGGATGGGAAGTGTACAGACATTTTCTGATTAATGAGATTAGTTGGTAAAACACCATGAGCAAAAAAATGCATTCTGCTGACATGTGGCCAGGTTAGTTTTGTGTTTCTATTTCAAGACTAAAAGCTTCTATGCGTGTAACTAAAATCAAGTTAATTTCATGGAGGCTGTATATGGTGTTATATAGAGGCACTCATGTTGTGAAATTACGTGAAGCATAAATAAGATTTAATGTTTCATTATAACTCATGTAATTCTCCTGCAATATTTCATACAACATTCAGAAAACTCAGTAAATACTGCATCATTTTATGAAATGTTTATGAAATTGCAGTATATTTATTTCTGGGAACTGTCTTTCCACATTTAAGTATGCTTTTCATGAAGTCATACTCTTCCTTAATCACATTTTAGACAATTTAGTCACATTTCCTCAAAATTAATACTATTTTTTTAAATAGGAAACAAAATTCTATTGAACTGTACCAAAGTGTGATATTTGAGTCAACAATAAGAAAAGTGCAGAAACAGAGCTCAGTACAGTGGAGCTGTATTACAAAGTATTACAAAGGCTATCACCAAAAAATCATGACTGCTCTATTCCTGCCTAACAATGCAGCATGCAACCTTTTTGGACTGTCAGTTTACAACTGCGTGTAACTTCAGTCTCTCAGCCTTGCCTTTGCCTGACAAGCTGTAAAACAGTATTTTACTTTCAGGTGTTTTAGAGAGAACAGCTGTGGCTCCAGTACGTTTCCAAGTAAAACAATCTGCCTGTTCATGATCTTTGCATTTTCTTGCTTGTTCCTTACTGGCTTTAAGTTGCAGTGAAGCCCTGTCCTGCTCCTTTTCAGGCCAGGAAATCTCTTTGTTGTTAAAACTACTCAGAGTTTTCTGAAGATATCTTTTTTTTTTTTTTTTTTTTTTTTTTTTTTTCCCCCTTTCTCCCCCTACCCCTGTTATATTTGCCAGGCACTGAGAGATAATTAAAGGTCCAATCCTTAAAAACAAGTCAGCCCAGGTGCAGTGAATCTGGAGAAGAAGAACAGGTAATTACTGTTCTTTGTTCAGTTGCTATGATACAAAATGGAAATTTTTTTTTCCATTTCAGTTTTGAGAACCTGTCCTCAGAGCCTCTTCTTAGAGTTGGCACGTGGTAGCCTGTGCCTTGGAAGTCTTTCCCTTTTATTTTCTGTAGTTCTGGGATGATTTGGCTATAAGCAGCATACAGCAGTATGTGATTGCTTTGCAAGTCTGAGTGGCAGGATGATGCACCTGCCTTTGAGAGGACATGGTGAGTCAGTGGAAAGTGGAGGAAGAGGGACAAAGAGAACCAGCAAGGTCTGCTCATGGAAAATGTATGTTTGTACGGAAAGTGAACGTGTTCATTTAAGAAAGCAGAGATCAGCCAGGGAAGCCTTGCAGCATGTAAATAACATCATTTCACATGAATCAGTGACTAGAATGGTTCCCTGTGAGATGCTGCAGAACTGAAGGGCACTAGCTCCCTGTGTTGGAATGAACGACAGGGCAGCCTGGCCTTCAAATATTAGACCTGAAATACAACATTTTGGTAGTTGTAAATTTCATTTTATATCCCTTGTAAACATGTACAAAGCTCACTGTAAATATTTTGCAAAGATTATTTGGAATTTTCAGCAACATTCTGTGTTTATCGTCTCACTGGTGCCATATTATCCCTATGCATTTTCATGTGATATACATGTTTATCCTGTGAAATATTTCCTCAAAAGAATAATATTCTCTTCTGCTGTACTTCAGTCCTTCAGCTACAACAATAAAATAAAAAATGTAATAAAATCTCTTCCAGTATTATAAAATATAGCTTAACTCCCCCTCATCCCAAACCACAACTGAACAAATACAATCCTGGTGCTGTAAAACTTTGGCACTTACTGCAATATATTGCTCAAGTATTGAGATAAGCTAATATCGACGCTGTAGACTTTACATAGTTCTCAATAAACTTATAAAAATAATAGTTAGTTTTTGTTACTTGAATTTGCTCTGGCAAGAATTAGTATGGAATAAATAACAAATATTTTGAGCATGTATAATGGCATTTTTTCAAATTTCCCTTGGAGACTTGGACTAGTAAAGAACAAAAGAGATGGAGAGTAGGTGGTGGCCTGGCTAGGAATGGAGTCTGTACGCACTCTCAAAGAAACCCTGCATTTTATAGTTTTCCTCTCACTTTCTAGTTGCTGTCTTTAATGTGAGTGTGAGATAAAGAATTAGGGAAGGATATCTCAGACTGGCAAATTAATGACAGCAAAATAAACACCCCATATGTATATAGATTACTGAACACTAATTATGAAAATTATTTAGTCACAGCAAAGGTACTCTAGGCTGTGGTTCTTTCTTCAATGTTTTTCAGATGATGTGTGCATTACAAATGTGTGGATTGTTCCTAGCTTTTATACTTAGAAGAGAGCTGGTTTACAGGACAGACCTTTTTCCATGAGTTCTTTTGCTCCTGATACTCCGAACTATGTGAAAAATCAGAGACCTGAAACAAGATCCTTCTGTCATGTTTTGAACTTGCATAGCGATGAAATGGCATAGCTAAGAAAGATTATTGTATTTTATTTTGTTTTACTTTTTTTTTTTCTTCAAAATTCATTTCAGTGTCATCCTATTTATTGACTCCATCAAGGTGTGATCTATTTCTACCATTTATTAGGAATTTTGTTCATCATGTGGTTTATTCTAGTGATTCTTCAGGAGGGTTTCTTGCACATTCTCTTGGTGGGGTACGAACATTTATCAGATAACAGTAAGTCAGTTTGTCACCGCAGAGCATAACAGGGACACAACAACAGTGCAGGCAGGACACAGAAAGATGCAAATTTGCAGCCGATGTGCTTCTGCATAAACATTTGCCCTCAGAATTTAACGCATGCTACACTTCACTGATTTTCAAATTTACGTATGCCACAGAGTTGTTAAGCCAATGTATTTATCCTACTACTAGGTGGTTATGGTCCACTTCAGACTATACCATAAGCTTTGAGTGTTACCTGAAGGGGACAAATCTTAAGCGAAAAAATTTTGTAAGCTCCCTTTTATGTTGCATAGTCTTCAGAATAGCGCCTTTAACATTTATAACTAATGCTGTGAAGTTGAATGTAGGATACTGGCACATTGCACAATTATGTTTTCATATCGTATATTAGCATGTACCTGTACTGAGACATCATGCACAACAGTTTTAAAATACAGCAAGCTTGGCTGTTGGCTGTTGTTAGACAATACTTTAGGAGTGCTCACAAGATAAATTGTTTGCCGGATTACTGAAGCAGTTTGGAATTTCATGCCAGTTTTCTGGTCTCCCTTTCGTGGTGTATGCTTGGTAAGAGTTAAAGGATTTAATTTTGGGAAAGTGGGCAGGGAAGAAGGCGGATGTGAAGGCCAGGGTGCAAAGCAGACAAAGACCATCCAGTTGCAAAGTTGGAAGTGGGTGATACTCAGCAGATTTATTCTCCATCCCCAGAGAATTCTTTGTAAAACTCATTCTCACAAGGCTTCTTTATTGGCCATGTGCTTTTCTGATGTCCCTGTGGCCTATGGGATTAATGGCTTCTACTAGAATTTCATACTTGTTTTGCTAATTATGTCCATTAATTCTGTTAATCTCTTTTCAAAAAATAAATTAGAATATAAATAATTAATTTATTTTCTTAAAATAAAACAAAATAAAATATTGCAGTAGCTGTAACCAAAATGCTGATGCTCAAATTACAGAAAGGAAGAGGCAGAAAATAAATAATAAACCTAACAATTGCCTGGTGATATGGACCTAGAGCTGTTAAACCCATCTTTGAGAAAGAAGAGAAAGGTGGTACTGGAAATATGATATACTGGTTTCTGGTCCACTGAAGTTAAAATCGATTGAATAAAGAAGTGAGATTACAGGCAATCCCATCCTCCCAGCTTTCCAAACACCTGTCAAAAAGATGACAGAGTTCACAGCTAATGGGCAGAGGTTCTGGTGGAAGGGAGAGGAAGCGGTTGTGCCTCTGCTCTGCTTTCACCAGGGTGCTCCCTGTCCCTTCTGCTCACCAACAGTTGCTGTCGCCATGGCTGTCGCCAACATTTTGCCATCTGATGTCGGCATAGTGAGGCTGTGTAAGCAGGCAGCCTTCCTGGGGAGGCAGCCCCACTGGAGGCACATGAAGTGCCTCCATCTCCCACCCTCCGTTCATTGTTTCTTTCCCTCCTGCTCCTTTCACAGGCTCCTGAGACCCACCTGCCAAGGGCAGCAGCATCTAATGGGATGAGGAACAATACATCACTTAACCTGGACAAAGACCAGTGCAGCTGGTGCGGCCAAACCAGACAGATTGTCTTTCTACTTACCATAATGCCTAGATTTCAGTCCCACTTCTTTATCAAAAGGCAGGAAAAGCATCTTTCAATCATAACTGGGAAACAGTCAACAGAGCTAGCTCTTTCTTCCTCAGTGAAAGAATTACTTGACAGGATAAAAGACTTTAACAGTTATTCTCTCTGAAAAAGGGACTTTGATAAGTTTTGATTAAGTTTGCACTGCTTGATATCAAAATACTCTGTCATGTTTTGATTATTATTCTTTTTTTATGTACTAAGTCGTGCAAACTTTGGCATGTATCTCTTAGTGTTTTTGTCACAAAAAACAAGTGTGGTGAGATCTCTGTAGCTGAAACCAAACCCTGTCAGTGAAACACATCTAACCGTCTGTCCTAATTAGTTCACTAAATATCAGTAGTGAGCTGCCCCTCTCGATGTTGGGATTTTGTGTCATGTTTTATTTTTTCTGATAAAACCTGGTATTTGGGGTTTTTTCTCTTTTCAAACGTACTGTGTTCTACTTTTAAAAAAATCATACAAGTGTAGACTGTTCCCATCTTTATCAATTCTTAAAAATTATTTGTATGTGGAAACAGGTGCACATCCTGTGGCTGTAATGTAGCACAACGATTGCCCAAGTATAAGATACTTGGGAACATGGGTTCCATCCTTGTCAGGGGATTGGCAGAAATTCAATAAGGACACTCAACTTACGAAGAGTCCTGATGTCCTTGGGTTAGCGGGCAGTGATTATAAATTGAAGGTGATATGCTTGGCCAACGAGAAACAAAGCTGATAACTTCTTGGAGGAGAGCCCAGACAGGACCTACCCATCTGGTTTAGACATAGTGTAACAGCAGGGACAAAGCAGTTGGACTTAGTGGACATTTTCATTATTACATGAAAATATTACTGATATCAAAAGAATTTTCAGTAAGCACTTACCCAAAAAGAATGGTAGAGCATCTTGATCACCACAAAATTACTGTAGGAGTAGATAAATAAGCTATATTTTTATGGAGGATACATTTCTAGTAAAAACGATCACAGGCTAGCTGTACTTAAAATGAAGAATAAGAAGGAGGATGTCTTTCTGTATGAGGAGAAAGGAAAACAGAAGAATGTAAAATAGCTATTTCTTGACACATTTTTCAGGTTTTAAAAACAGGTAGGTGTATCTTGATATTGTTTTACCTTAAGGTTCTCTGTCACTTCCAGTGTTTTCTTTTTTCTAGGTTATCAATCAAATTTTGAATAGCAAAGGTAATAAATACTAGAACAGACATGATTGCCCCATCCCCATCCCTCTGCCCCTGAGCCTTCGGGTCGAGGTTGGTGCATTTGTGAGGAAATGCTATAGTTGGACTGAGGCTACTGATTTTATGCAGGAGTTATGTTTTAAAATCTGGGGATGGTGATGTCAGAGAACAGATAACATATTATCACAACTCCATTGGGCCCCTAACACATTTTGCTGGCCTTTTTGTGCACGTTTTTGTTGACTGACAATCATAACTAGTAATGGTAAAATCCCTAATCAGAGATGCAAGAAAGAGCAGATATTTGCAACAACCAACATCTGCCCCATGAATACTTTGTAGTCACCATGAGGGAAGGGCCACCTGGTGCAAAACCACTGGGCAGCAGGTAGAGCAGGGGTAATATGGCTGTACTTCTTCTGGCCAGGAAGCTGGAGTTCAGTGGAAGGATTTACAAAAGGTTTTGGTTTGTAATTACTTTCACTACAGTAAATATGTTGTGCTACAAGCACCGTGCTTAATCTGGAGGTTTCTACAGATGATATCTATATACTCTTATTGTTCTTTCAGCATCTCAGTGTTAGTTAGGCAGATGATTTAATTGAAATGTCTCCTGGGAATATTTGCTTTTTGGGGTGGCTGAGTCAGAGCAGGAGCATCACTGGTGCTTGGCAACCTGCACTTACCTGCACTGCTACCGTTGCACAATATCTGCCAGATCACTCCAGCTGTAGACTTAACGTGACTGAGCTTTGTAGCTGAGGCAGCAAAACATCATTTCTCTGTTTATTCTTTCACATTCATCTATTGTTGTCCCTCGTGTTCTAACAGAGAAGTAAACCACAAAAAAAGATTTCACATTTAAATATAACCTTTGTACAGGTGTGACCTCGGTATTGGTTGCTCTTTCTGTGGGCACTAGCAGCAATAATTTACTTTGGGGAACATGTTAACATCCATTATCTGTCAAAACATTTGGTAAAAGGAAACATTGTTGTTAATGCTTTTTACTAAAGAATGTGCTAATTGTTGTCATCACTTGTAATTACTAGATCTTGATGTTTAAATGCCAAATTCTAATTTAATATACTTACTGTTGAAAAACTGTCATTTAAAAAGAGAGAAAATACTTAATTGGGGATCTTAAGGACACCCTTCCCAGCTGCCCAAGTTGCATAAACTTGTCTTTCTTTAGAACAAAATAACAATTATTTTTCATGCCAGCAGTCTAAGACAGACTGGAAGTGACCTGCAGGGTGCTTAGGTTTGTCTCCAGAGTGTACATACTGGCAGGGCTGAGCGGTTTATCACTTGCCTGATCAGGCATCTCATCAAAGCCTGGTTACAACTGAGGCTGTCGTAGGTTTTGATCTGATAAGATTTCTTGGAAGAGACCCAGTGCAACTGTGCAGATCACACCATCAATGAGAAAATGAGTCATAAGTGGGTTAGTAGAGGCAGTGGTTCTCCCTTCACCTGTTGTCTAGTGGCAAGACCTGCTGCGTGCTCCATAATGGGGAAGGCATAATCCATGTCCCATGGTTTTCAGGGAGCAGAAATCTTTTCCCCTTTTCTAGGTATGGTTTGTAGGCTTTAGGCCACAGAATAATTTTTCTTCTCCCTCTTTGGCCCAATCTTTTTCACAAGGTACTTTTTAAGAACAAAGGTGGAGAAGGCAGTCTCTGTGCTCATACCACTTGATCATTGCCTAGTTTTTACAGTCTTCATGGACAACCTGCCACCTTAACACCACCTATACAGGAGTACAGAGTGGTGCGAGATAATACAACCGTAGCTCTTCAAGCCAGGAATCAAGACAGTTGTAGCGAGCACTGCAAGGAGGGGCCTGGTTCCCACCTGTATCCCCTCTGATGAGCAGAAACTGAATACAGAGAATCTGCTTCACTGGCACTTCGCTAGCCCTGTGTCTGAGTGTGGTGGGTTGACCCTGGCTGGGGGTCAGGTGGCCACCAGAGCCACTCTATCATTCTATCACACTACCTCATGATAATTGATGCCATGAGAGATCTACCTTCACCTGTAAGTGGGGTTTAAGACACTTTCCCTTCTTGAGCTTTCTCTGTTGACTAAGCTGGAGGCAACACGTTTTAGCAAGCAACTATTCTGGAACCCTTTTTGAGGAAATTAACTCTTTGACTGCACTGAATAACGCACCTTTTTTAGGCAACTAGAAACCATCAGTAGCCAGGTAATAGTAAGTCCTTTTTGGAAATGTAAGGCTGGGCCCATTTTGAGATTAACAGTGGTAAAAACTGTCTCAGAAGATGTTTTATCTGCCCTTATCTACTTAGTGAATCATTAATTTGAGGAAAGCTCCTTCTAAGGCACACTATCTGCAACTGGAATATACTCAGTGATCTTTTTCCTTCTTTTAATTTCGTGTACTTGAGTTTAGAGAAAAATTATAAAGAAAAGATGGGAGGAATAAGGATGGCCAGATGGAGAGAAAAACAGTGCTATTAAAACCCCTGAACCCTCTGTTTCTCTGCCTGGGCAGCATGTAGGAGAGTAGTCCCCTGCAAAGCAGTCGGCTCTGAGCCCCTCTGGCAGGTCTCTTAAGATTGGTTTCCTGCTGATGTGGGAACCAGCACTGCCTGATGCATATAAAGAGCAATAACAATCTGAAGCATAACTAGGATTGTTTGACACACTGCTTCTGAGAAAAGAGCTGAAATGAAGAGAAAAATACCAAAAAACTCATTATAGTTTTCAATCACAAAGTAATCTTTAATAGATATTTGTGATGATTTAATTTTTTAATTTGATATAAATAGTTGTGAGAGAAAAAAAAAAAAGAAAAAAAAAAGAAAAGGAAAAAGAAAAGGAAAAACTAGTGCTCTTGAACTTTCACTAATATATAGAAATCTTTCCTGTGCATGGAGTTGGGGCAGAATGCAGAATGTGGCCCCTGCTGTGAGTGCTGAACACATGCCTGGAGAGTTACACACACTCAAACATGGTGTGTGAGTGAAATTGTTATAAGGACATGGGGTTTTTAGACACAACAGAAGACCAGCAACACAGAATCTTTCCAAGAGTCACAAAACAAGTTTCTGAAAAAGGTGAGTCCAGGGCTTGTTTCCTGGCTAGCAGTTCTTGCATTGCTCTACTTGTCACTCCTCATGTTTTATTTGATTTCTTTAAAATTTCTGAGGATCACTGTACCTATAAATAAAGAGCCCTAAAGTGAGCGTAAATTTGAATTCAGCTGATGGAGTTTCTCCTAGACTGCTGCAGTATAGGAGTACTGTTTTGTTTTCTTGCCTATGCCAAACTTTAATGGTCTGCTGCAGTTTTACAGCTTTCAGGAATAAAGTCAAAAAGGCCCAGTCTTCTGCACCTGCCTTTCAGTAAGACATATATATTTTTATTGACTTGATTTGCTTAAATATTAGCTCTAATATATATTGCAAATGCTTTGGGTATAGGTGGAAATCTCAAAGCTGCTGCAAATGTTCTGTTTCAGATTTAAATCCAAGTGCAGTATGAATTTTTGCAAGGCAAGTAATACATATGTATTTTAGCTGCCTGTGGTTTTGACTGCATCTAGCAGCTCTTGACTTTGGTGTTTTAGTCACCTTAAACATTAAGTGAAAATAGAAGGATTTTACTATTTCTGAATATTTTTACCCAAATTATGGAAAGATTTCTGGGGAAACTGTTATTTTCATCACATAGCATAATGATAAAATTTCAAAATAAATTCTTTCTGTTGTATGCTTGGCCTTTGTTGATAACATTTTCCTCCCCTCTATCTTATAAGCATTTATGCTTTTCATTTTTATAAAACTGGGTAGTAGTAAAAGAATATTTTCAACTTAAATTATGTAACTGTAAGAAATGAAAGTCTGTCTCTCTTAAGTGTTCTGCTCAGCACTGTGTGTCAAATAATGCAAATGCCCACTATAGCAAGAATTTAGAAATGTAAGACTTTAGCTAGCCAGACTAAAATACAGAGAAACAGATTAAGATGACTTGGTATTGCAATAAAGTGGTTGGTACTACAAAGGACAGTGACTTACTGTCACAGAAGGAGAGATCAGCTCTTATACCATATACATTGATTTTTTTTTTTTTTTTTTTTTTTTTTTTTTTTTTTTTTTTTTTTTTTTNTTTTTTTTTTTTTTTTTGAGATGACTTGACTTATAAAAGCAGGAGACCTATGTCTATTTCCAGATTCAATTATCTGGATGGCACTAAGTATGTCAATCAAGTATTCATTCATTCAAAGAAACACTGTTAATATATTCCAGGGGGAATTATCTGAGGGTAACAGCTCAGATAGCAGTGAATGACAAAGCTAAACTTCTATGTATTTAGTAGTATACATCTATACCTACATCATAAAGGCTTGAGATTTTGCTTTGGTCAAAGATGTGTCTGGGATCAAGTGAGTATAGTTCCTTGTATACTCCTTAGGTATGAAAACAATATCCTGTCGTATCTTCATTGTTTCTGGAAGAGAGACTGGTCTCACAGGAAAACAGAATGTCTTCCCAGCACCTGAATTTCAGAGCTAATGATGGGCTTAAATGTAGCTGTAGGTCTGTTTGCTAAGGGGTGTTTCAACATGAGTTGCTGTTTGATGATACGAAGATGGATATAGATGGCAGGAGTGGGGACACAGGAAGTGTTTTCTAATGAGCATCTATTGCACACAACTGTAAGAAAACATCCTAATCTATAAATTTTATGATACCGTACATCACTGATTACCATGCCCATTCCCTGAGTCATATGGACTCAAGAAGACACGGCCTGTTCCTGTTCTTTTTGGTGTGAGAGACAGGAACTTGATGGGTGATCCTTTTTTAATGGTGTCAGTGGTGAGGCTACTGTTTTATGTAGTGTTAGTACTATGGGATCTATACATTATTCCTCATTACAAGCACAACTATGCTGTACACAGATGATCAAGGCACAGTAAACTTTGTCAGAATATATATGTTTGGCAAGGCAATGAAGTCAGTATAGTTTCAGGTCACCTCCTCCTGGTTTTGTATCAAAGATTTTTGTATCAACAGCAGGTTTTTTTTCAGCAAGCAAAATCCTGTACCTCAGCAAAAAAGATTTGCCACAGTTGAATTCTCAGCAAAATGCAAGTTTTAGAGCATGAGTGAGCAATGATGACATGTGAATGTGAGTCCAAGCAATGGTATAGGCATGTGTAAGCCTAAATAGGACTTGTGACAAGGTTGTGGCTGTGTTACAGTGGGTTCCAGGAATACTTATAACTGTGATATCTGAGGCTTTTGTGATGTGGCAGGGGACTATGCTAGTCTTCAGATAGTCAAGGAGTAGCAAAGAAGATGAAATAATTGAACGATTCATGAAACTCTTGTTGCCAACAAAATGTGCTCTTTGTTGTTTCATCCCCTCCCCACCAAAAGACAGACTTATCCTTTGTCATGGTTTAAAAAGAGAAAACCTTATATTTAAGGCTGTTTAGTATTGAACTGTTTGCATTGCTCAGTGATGATAGGGTTCACTTCACTACCAAGTTGCCTTCTGTAATTGTATGAGGTGAATAATAATTTGTTCCTTTGTGCTGATAATTCTGGAGACTCATATTCTAGATTCTTATCTTAAGAAGAATGAATGCATTTTTACCATGCACAAAACAGCAGTGAAACCAGTGGCAACTGATTTGTTACTGCGCCAAAACCAAGCAAACAAAAAACCCTGGAATTGTATTCTCTCTTGAGATTTACTTGAGACAGTGATCCATTCTGGAAGTGGTGCAGGGGGGGAGCTTGCAACCGTCATGTCTTTAAGCTCTCATCCCAGTGTGCTGAGCTGTTTTCTCAATGACTCATAGATGAGAAAATGATTCACCAGGTCTTTCACCCAAGGTAGCACTTACACGACAATCATGTCTGGGTAACTGTGAGATATTCTGACAACTCTGCAGCAACTGACAAGTAGTTTTATTTAATCAGGAAATGGTAATTTTTGCATGAATTACAGAAAACTTGAAAATTCTCATGTCAACCTTTTTGTTTAATTTTTGTGTCAACTCCCAGTTCACTGCTAATGACTTAAAAAACTGATTGTAATTGTCATCTAATGGCTTACTATCATTTCTCCATTCCAGTCTTGGAAATCCCTTTATCAGCAAAACAGGCTTGCATTTAGCATGTTTATATTCAAAACTTTAAATAACTAAAAATTACTGAACTAAAATCTCAATGTTAGTATTTTGGTATGATGCTTTTTTCTTTCCAGCCAGACCTTCAGTGTTCTAAAATAATTGTTTCATTGGTCAGAGTACATGCAGTATCTCAATACTTCATGCAATTAGGCCATTTCTCAACATTATTAAATTACTCAGGATTACAGGTCTTTGTAAAGAGTATTTTAAAATGTTTCTTAGCTGGGAAAGGGCTCATCACCTTAAGCAACTTTGGAAAGTCTAGACAGAATTCTTTATCTACACAGTTTTCCTGCTGTTTGCTCTAAAATTACCTACTATTTGCACTGAAATTGGATTTGGGGAGTAGGGGGTTGTATTCCCTGACCATTTCTGAGATTCATATATGTCACTGAACAGCTTTCAAGAAAAATGACAGAAGGTGGTCACCTTAAGCTGCTTAATTAAGCTGTGAAAATTACAGGAAAAAAAAACTTGTGTGGATTTATATTGGGAAGTATATTATATGTGTACTGTATTTTTAACAGTTTTTTCTGCACAAAGCTCCTATGATGCATTTGTATCTTTTGAGTATGTATGAGAAATTGAATATTCTGTCTGTAAATTACTTCTTCACAACCTGTTGGGGAAGGGGTTTCCATAACAAAGACCGGTAAGTATTACTTAAGGTATTTATTTATAAAATAAAATGCTTCAATGAGAGAATAAAGCATCATGAAGTCATGGCATATGCAGCATCTGCATTATAAAAATGTGACCAAGCCTACTTCCACCAGGACAAGTGACTGGCTTTGACCAACTGAGTGGCCTTAACAATATGTTCACAATATCCATCTCTAAATAATGATGTGGCTGGAAGTAAATGCCAGAAAATGGAATTTACTTGCATCTAATGTGGTCAGTATACCAGCTAACATATTGTGATACACATCAAACAGGTCAGTTTACTTTTTCTTTACTACTACACAATTACCTAGCATGATTTATGCCAACTGCTTAATGATCTGGGAGTATAAACTGCTATTAAAATCATAGCATTATCAAGTGCTGATTGCTACTGTTTCTGTAAAATGTGTTACATTCTGCATTTTACCTGCTTGTCTTATTCCACAATCATGCAGAATAGCTAGTGCGTTTGCTGCAAGTCTACTCCTCTTTCTTGAAGTAAAAACTCTGTCTTATGACTCTGGAATTCATCAAATCATACAATGGTTTGGGTTGGAAGGGACCTCAAAGATCATCTAGTTCCAACCCACCTGCCATGGGCAGGGACACCCTCCACTAGACCAGGCTGCCAAAAGCCCCATCCAACCTGGCCTTGAACACTTCCAGGGA
>VXBL01010266.1:90187-108070 GCA_013400195.1 Aramus guarauna
TGACGTCAGTTGCTCTTCCCTTGTCAACCAAGGCTGTAACCCCATCACAGAAGTCCACCAAATTTGTCAGGCATCATTTGCCCTTAGTGAAGCTGTGCTGGCTGTCACCAATCATCTCCTTTTTTACCATGTGCCTGAGCATGGTCTCCAGGAGAGTCTGCTCCATGATCTTGCCAAGCACAGAGGTGAGACTGACTGGCCTGTAGTTCCCTGGGTCTTCCTTTTTCCCCTTCTTGAAAATGGAGGTTATGTTTCCCCTTTTCCAGTCAGTGGGAACTTCACCAGACTGCCAGGACTTCTCCAGTATGATGGACAGTGTCTTGAATTTCCAAGTATAAAGATACTTAACATGTGGAGTTTGGGAATTTTTGTTATCCATTCATATCCCTAAAAGTGGTAGCACCTTGGAAACCTATGGGGAACATCTGAACAGCTGAAATAATAGCCTGATGTATTTCTTGGTTTATTCTGTAAGTCATTCCACTACATCAAACTGTATACTTACATTGTAATTATCTACTCAAGCATATGATGCAGTGAATAGGTTGCCAGAGTGCATCCAGTGCATTAATGACTGAATTTGCTTGGAGCACTAACAACAGTTATTTATTCTTATAACTTAGCTATGGAAAACTTACCTGTAAAAGATAAAGAAATTAATTTTTTAATAATGTTTAAAAAGTAATTATGTCTGCTACAACAAAACACTTGATTCTAAAGCTTTCAACCTGATGCAGAACTGGCAGTCAACTCTTGCGGAACTATACCACTTTAGTGAGGAAAAAGTGGTAGGGTTTTGTTTATTTGTTTGTTGGGGGTTTTAATTTTGTTTTGTTTTGTTTTCATAGAATCATAGAATGGTTTGGGTTGGAAAGGATCTCAAAGATCATCTAGTTCCAACCCCCCCTGCCATGGGCAGGGACACCCTCCACTAGACCAGGATGCCCAAAGCCCCATCCAACCTGGCCTTAAACACTTCCAGGGATGTGGCTGCCACAACCTCTCTGGGCACCCTGTTCCAGTGCCTCACTACCCTCACAGTAAAGAATTTCTTCCTAACATCTAATCTAAATCTACCCTCCTTCAGTTTAAACCCATTACCCCTTGTCCTGTCACTACAGTCCTTGATAAACAGTTGCTTTCCACCTATCCCGTAGGCCCCCTTCAGGTACTGGAAGGCCGCAATTAGATGTTCCCTGAGTCTCCTCTTCCCCAGGTTGAACAACCCCAACTCTCTCAGCCTGTCTTCATAGGACAGGTGGTCCAGCCCTCTGATCAACCATGTGGCCCTCCTCTGGACTCTCTCCAACAGATCCATGTCTTTCTTGTAGTGAGGCCCCCAGAGCCGGATGCAATACTCCAGGTAGGGTCTCACAAGAGCAGANGTGACCTGGGCAGTGTGGCTCAAGCACTTGCCAGTGAAGACTGAGGCAAAGAAGTGGTTGAGTACCTCAGCCTTCTCTATATCCTGGGTAACCAGGTTGCTCGTTTCATTCCGGAGGGGGCCCACGTTTTCTCTTATCCTCCTTTTATCACTAACATACCTATAGAAACTTTTCTTGTTGTTCTTAACTTCCCTGTCTAAATTTAATTCTACCAGAGTTTTGGCTTCCCTAACCTGATCCCTGGCCTCCCTGACATTTTCTCTGTACTCCTCCCAGGCCACCTGTCCCTGCTTCCACCACTTTTATTTGGTGTGTTTTGTGGGTTTTTTTTTGTTTGCTTGTTTTTTTTCAGAAAGGCTTTATGTAACACTAGTGGGAATGAACATCTTCTTGAAGAGCCTGGAAATAGGAAGCTGAGCAGAAGGTAGAAAATGAGTAATATTTTTCTGAGTCAAAAGAGCTGTATTGTTGCAATTTTAAAGTACATTTCCTGTGACTATGGCTGATAATACTGTTCTAATTTCCTAGACCAATGAGCTATGCTCACTGACACAGCTAAGAGGGTAATATCCACGACAGTCCAGTAAACAGGAGGTGTCAGTTACAACGTCTGGAAAGAATTTGAGGAAAGGATGAGAATCATGGTGCTGCATGCCTGGGACATTGTGGGGCATCTTCTCCAGATACTGGGTCTCAGTGTGTCAATGCCAGCTGGAATAGACTGACTTTTCTTGGCTCATGGTGAAAAGAAGCTATTTCCCTTCCTTAAAAGTAAAACACTTTAAATCAGATGAACTACCCCAAATATGGCTGCTTATGTTCAAAAAGTCTTGTTTGAGATGTGGCCCAGATCTTAGTGGAGATGCTGTAGTAAACCTAAGACATTTTCAACTTATTTTCCAAAAATAAAGAATATTGTATCAAGAATACAGAAATGCAGGTGAGTGCTTTTGGCAAGATCTTTGCCTGACAGCAAGGGAGAGAGAGTGATGTGAGGTAGTTATCCAAATGTATAAACTTTTTCTCAAGAAGTGCTAGCTGAAGCCATTGAACCGGAGACCATTACTATTGAACAGTCGATGTCCGTCTGTCTGTCATGGTAAGAGGCTGAGCACTAATAGTTGTTTCATCATGTTAAGTGCTGTATTAATGGCTGAATTTTTCTACAATCTGGCAGACAATGGGGAATTCCAGAGGCAAAGGGTGTGGTAGTTTGACATCTATAGTAAGAAGTGATTATGACTATACTGTCCAAATTAAAAAAGAGATAGCTCCACTTGCCTGTAGAATACCACCACAGGAGGGAAATATCTCTCTTCAGCAACTGATTTTAAGAGGAAATCATTGCTCTTGGTTTATTCTGTAGCATTGTTGGAATAATCTTTCAGGAATAGATGAATCTTTGCAGGAAATCTAATATGGGTGAGATGAAATCAATAAAATTGCCTCTAAACAAAGACTTTTGAAGAACTAAAGCACTTGGAAGGAAGATTGATGATCACAGTAGTTGCAACAATTATCCCCTCTAAATCCAGCTGCTGATTTTAAAGAAGAGCCAGTATCATAAACTATTCTAAACACTCTTTTGGTTTCTTGTACAAAGCTATGTGAAAGATGTTAAGAGTATAACCCCCAAAAAATACCAGATGATGGCATTAAAAATAATCATTTGTTGTTCATTGCTTACAACAAAGATGGGCAAAATCAGCATGGATGTATTCTTTAGGAAGGTTTTTAAACTGATTGGTTGATTTAGTTAATGGGTGAAGCTTAAGCAAGTGCAAAATTTCTTCTGTATCTGAAGTGTGCTCTTGACAGTAAATGCCAGAATTCATAAACTTGAAGTTTTATTTTGTCTTCTCTGAACTATAACAAACTCAGCAGTGTGATCAACAAGACAGTATAGCAAGTACCAAGAAAATAACTACTTTTAGACTTTTTCTTTGTTTACTATTCATATCTGCTTACAAGTTATGTAAGTGTCAATGAGTAAATCCTAAAGAAAACAACTATTCATCATTAACACCTACTCCCCAAATAAGTGCAATCTCAGAGCACTAAAGAAGTCTGTACTATTATTTTGGTCTGATTCTAAAAGAGAGCCTGAATCAGAGAGTGAGTGTGATGTGTTAGGATTACATCCCTCATGCCCTGGGGAATAAAATGCAGCTGGGAGTTGTTTCTCCCCTTTGATGGAAAAGAAATATTAATGAGTAGGTTAGAGTCTCTGACAAATTGATTCCATTTAACTGGCCTAACACAAATAGCACTTTAGCAGAGTGTTACATTAATAATCTCTCATTTTAGCCCCCCTGTTTAATAGTGGAAGCAGGTGCCACTGTTTTCCTGTTACTTTAAACAAACATAATTAAGCAATGGTTCAGTGATTCGACTTCATGAGCCAGATTCTGACCCATCTTTTCAGGCTGAATCTGCTAATTCACTAAGCTTATTTTGCCTCTTTAAACAAGACCAGGATCTACCTTGGTGTGTCTCAACCTTGATAGAACTTCTCAGTGATGAAAGCAAAGAATTCCTATCTGTTTCCAGGTCAGTCTTCAGTAAAAGTCTGCCTAGTAACTTGACACTTGTGACTATCTAGGAATCTAGATGAATAAACGAACATCACTTGCAAATCACAGGTCTGACTTTACAGGAAAGATAAGAAGACTGGCTGCCATATGAAAGATATGGCTGGACTGTAATAGAGAAGGCTATTCATGGATCCACAGTATTATTAAAAATCATTCTACTGCCTCACCTCTATTATACGGCTGTTGTCTGGTCCACATATTTAACTAGATACTTAAGAAAAGCACAGCTGTTGTGGCAGAAGAGAGTTCATTGAATCATTCTTCATTGTGCCCATTCCAGTGAGAACGATGTTAGGCAGCACATCTGATCTGCATGGTAATCCCAGCAGTCATTCCTGCGCAGGCACATTGACTCTGTCTCTCTTCTGAGAGCAAAGGTGTTACTGTGTTTTACCAGCCTCAGGGAGATGTTTTGTTCTGCATCCAGTTTACAGAATAAACAAAGCCTAAAAAATTCAGAACTAGATTGGGATCATTCTTGTGAATTTCTTAACTAGAAAGCTACATTTTTATTGGCCTGTGGGGACCAGTAGAATTGATGGAAGGGCAGGGTGTCAGAAGAAATATAAGAGGAAGTATACCAAAATTTCACAACAGCCAGGACAGGCAAAAATAAAGGTGTGTGCCAAGGAGAGAGACAGAATAGGGAGGCTGGCTAGTGCTTGGTACAGAGCTGAAAGACAGCGAAAACTATTGCTGCACCTGAGAGAAGTGGGTGGTTGCTGTTATGCACTTGCCTCTAGAACCAGAGGTCTTACCTAGTCTAGCGTCTGAAACAATTGCAAAACTTAGTGACAGTCCCTTCTGTCCCTCCTTTACTAGTTGATCTAGCAATGTAAGAACCTCCTATTGCAGCCACTTGTGTCATTAGTTCAGTTAATGGCTGCTCATCTGGTGGAATTAATGGTTGCAGCATCCTGAAGCTCAGTGTAGTTTTCCATAGTGAAAATTTATTTTTCAATTTAAAAGAAAGGAAACAAATTAGAAACATTATTATGAGTGAAAAGTCAAGCACTTCAAAGCTAGGAATTACCAGTATTTGAGACAATAGCAAGTAATCACGTAGGCAGGTAATCATGAAGATTGTGTCATAATGCATATGCACGAGGGAGCCAATTAAGGTTGCTTAAGCAACTTTGCATCACGTTTCCTTAAGCAACTTTGCATCAAGGTGTTTTTTTTTCACCTAAGAGCACTGGGGTTTGCAACCTTAAGAATCTTTAAATGTAGGCAATCATAACTAATATTATTATAATGCCTAATCTTGGCATCCTGCTAAGATCCTTATTCCCACCAATATGTTATACCAATGATTTCTACAGGTGGAGTTTTGTAAAAGAAGTGTTTCCTTTTATCAGTTTAAAATTTGCTGTCTTTCACTGTCTTTTCATACCCCTTTGTTCTTATGAAGAATGCCATGTGGGAGCTGCTTGATGTATGTTTTCTTTTCCAAATACGCTTTTATATGCATCTATCTTATTTTGAATCTAAACAGCTCCAACTTTCTCAGTTTCTCATGTGGTTTTATGAGCTGACATCCCTAAGGAGATAAGTAGTCCTTTTTTACAGTCTTTGAGCCTGTCCAGGAAAGTAAAAATTAAGTTCAAGATAGAAAATTGATGAACTGGTCAGGATATCACAGAAAAAAAAAAAAAAAAAAAATCATGACAGATCTAAGGAAGGGGGAAAGACAGCTGGAAGAAAAGGAAGGGCAATTTTCTGTGTTTCTGTAAAAGAGGAAAAAAGACATGGTTTACAATGGAAAAAAAAGTAACATAACAGTGCCAGAAAATATTGTTTACTTACGCAAATGCTGTGTTTTCTTCATCTTCAGAGTTCTCAGTGCATGTCCACATGCTTCTGTTCTTCCACCTGCCTTTTCCACTATATCATACAGGTAATTTTAAACTACATGAACAGTCACCTTTCTCATAGGAGTCCATGCTGGCACAATCTTGCAGGACTTCCAAACTCATAAGTCCCGAATGGTTTCAGCTATTGCAGTTTTTGGTGTGTAGGAGAGGTATTAGCAAAGGTGCAGCAGGCTTGTTGAGTGAGATGATTATTCCCTTCTGTTCAGACCTTGTGAGATTACAGCTGGAGTACTGTTTCCATTCATGTCTCTTTGCTACAAGGAAGGTGTTGACATAGTGGAAGGAGTCAACTGGAGGTTCTCCAGAATGGTCAGGGGCTGGAGCACGTGGTATACGGGAAAGGCTGAGGGAGCTTGGTTTGTTCAGCTTCAGGGTGAGGGTGTTGAGGTGATACCTTATTGCCACATACACTTGCCAAATGGGAAGAAATAGGGAAGATGGAGTCAGGTTTGTCTTGGAGGTGTAGACTGGTAGGAAAAGAGCCAGAAACTGTAAAACAGGAAATTCTGACTATGTGGGAGGAAAATATTCAACATGGGGACAATTAAATACCGAATCAGATTGCCTGGTGATGTGTGGGATCTGTGTCCTGGGCGACAGTCAAATTCTGACTGGATGCAGCCCTGAGCAACCTGACTTAGCTGGTAGTGCTTTGAGCACAGCTTAGACTACACACCTTCCCACATCCTTTTCAAACTCAACCATTCCATCATTCTGTGTGGGACCAAATAGATAGACTCCAGTGCTCAAGAGAAAATTATTTTGGTTTCATAAGATTTACATTAAAAAATCTAAACTGATCACCCACTAAGTTACTAATATCTGCTTAAAATAGAATTTAATGGGAAATGTGCAATCAGACACAATAGAGAGTAATTTATTTTGTCATATAAACTATGAAACCCCTTTTCAGGAACAACCTACATGTGCTTGTAGCATATTTTAAGATTCATTTTTCAGCATACAATTTTCCTATAAAATCTTTTAGTATCATCTAAAGATGTAATTCATGCTATTTATGTGTTGTTCTAGTCCATTTTGAGGACAGACTAATTTCCTATTAATCACAAAGGTAACAAATAAATAATTTTGATAATATCCTGACTAAGGTATTTTGTCTGTTAACTACTTTTTGTATGTGCAGTCTTGCATGTCTCTGGTGATTTGTTTCTCTTGAATCACACAGTATGTTCCCTAAGTACGCCATAAAAATAACATAATCATGATGTTATCTGTTCTGTTACAAAGTGTATGACAATATTGTGTTTATGGTTAAATACAGCCTCAAGGACCTCATACCAGTGCCAAACAAGTAAGTTGTTTTCAATTAAGGACATTGTCTCAGTGCTCAGTAAACACACAAGATTATTTATGTATGAGCTTTATGTTGTTAGAAAATGCATATTAGGAGCATCCAGTTCAGCTTTTGCTTAGACCTAACTAAAAGCAACAAAGATCAAGCATAATAATAAAAAAAATGATGCCTGTAATAAGCCTATGTCATAAATGGTTTTGTTAGTTGATTTTGTATTGTTGATAATGTATGGATACTCCTAATGATTCCATTAGAGTTTAAATAACAGAATTCAGCGCAAATGTATTTCTACTGAGCAGCAGAAACATAATTTCTCTGGAACTGCAGCTGCTGTAGTTGAAGATTAGGCTCTTACTATCCCTTAGGGAGATTACTGTCTCTGCCAGCTGACTTAGTTTTTATACAGGCAGCGATTTATTAGATTGCTTTGCTCTTAAGTGTGATAATAGGCCTTATGCTTAGCAAGGTTTAGAGACTTCCAGTGCATTAATATTTTATAGCAATGACAGTCAAGACACATTTTGTTTACCTAACAAGACAAGCCAAGCTACAGCTGATGTGTATTGGAGATTAGATTTAACTGGTAGGAACTCTGCCAATTATGTCTTTAATGTTTTGCAATGACTTTTATAATTGTAATCTAATCATTTACATATTTGATGCATCAACATTTTGTTCTAAACAGTACTGTTTTATGTGACCTGAGTATTTATAGACAACCTTTTCCCTGTGGCCACGCTACTCAGTTCTTTGGTATCAACATATTTTCTTTGGGTAATTTATTAGATCAGTTATAGCAATATTTGGACACCAAAGCAACTCCCACCTAGAATGCCATTTAAAACTGTTTGGGGGATTCAGTTTACAATGAAATTGATTGAATGTTTCAATTTTGTGAAAATAAACCTTAGTTGCTGTACTTGTGCCATATACTGGTCAAGATAGGGCCCTGGTTTTCTGTCACTCAGTTTCAGTGACAGTGATAGCTGCGGCTGCCCAAATAAATATATTAAATGAAGGAGTCCCATGTTCTTTTCACTTTTTCTCAACAAAGTAGATTTATCAACTACTGGTAGAGGAAGATGTAGAGTGAAGATCAACGGGTCAGGTGTCTGGCATTGATTCACCTTGTCTGCAAAACCCCCACTGTCTTAGCTCCAGGGACAAGGCTGAGCATATTTACCAAGAGCAATTGCACATTGAAGACCTTGATGCTTCTGTTACTTAGGCTCAAGTATATCAAAAGAAACTCTGTTAGATATAGGTTCAGCAAATACTGATATTAGTAGCTGTATGGTTTCAACTGCAAAGGTGATGCTTGTGGCAAGGGGTAGGAAGAAGCCAGGGAGGTAAAATTTAGCTTTGGTTCTTTGGTTTTGAACTGTGTTGGTCTGTGGTTCTGAACATCTAACCTATGTACCGGGTTTTAAATGGGCTATTGTAAGATTTGAGTTCATACAATACTTTGAAATCTTCCAAAATAAACCCCCCCAACTCTAAAGAAGCTTAAGGTAACCCACAGATTACTAAAACACTTATTTTTCTCTAACATCCTCAGAAAAATTATGAGTAAGCAGTTGCAACAGCTCTATCTTGTTTCCAAGATTAATTTTTAATTGTTTGGTGGGTTTTTTTGTTTGTTTGTTTTTTATTCTACCTATATTGAATATAAGGGTTTGGGTTTTTTTCTGTTTCAGAAACTGAGAACTTATCCCGGAGTACATATTCAT
Source organism: Aramus guarauna (assembly GCA_013400195.1). Taxonomy (NCBI): domain Eukaryota; kingdom Metazoa; phylum Chordata; class Aves; order Gruiformes; family Aramidae; genus Aramus; species Aramus guarauna. The sequence goes on from VXBL01010266.1 coordinate 99,086, forward strand.
AAGAATGTAGAGGGCAAATGAGATTTGCAGTCTGCAGCCCACTGATGACTGATCAGCTGAATACTGTGGTTTATCTACTGTAATTATTTGCAGAAGGTGCGAGGTGTTACTGCCCCTTCCCAGACAGCCTCATGGGTGAAGTTGTAACACGTTGTGGTCTTAGCCTCAGAGAGTCCCAGGGGAGTTGCCTGTGTGTTGATCAAGAAAGAGCTGATCACATACACGATATGTATAAAAAGCTTAGCACAGTAATAAAAGGGAGAGTGGGGTATGCATGTATACCTATGCACAAGATAATTTTCAGGAAAAGTAAAATTTATAATAATAATAATTTTCTCTACTAAAGTCATCTTCCTGCCCCAGCTAAATTTGGCATCAACATTTTACGCTCTTTTGCCATCACTCTTGGGATTCACAGGCAGAGGAAGAGCTATAATCAGTCACAGAAATGATAATGAAGTCTGTCAGTCATTCAGCAAGACCATCGACACAATTAGGAGCCATCTCATTTACAACTAGCATCGAGCTAGATAGGATTTGAGTTTTCATAGCAAGTTAAAAACAAGGATTAAAATTAGGAGGCAGCACTAGGCTTCCAAGATTATGGTTACAGGACCAAATTTTTAACAGTACTGTGTTTCAACAGCAGTTGGTGGGGTTGAATGATCTGGTTTCCCAAACCTATGTGGTACCCATCTGTATGAGTGGTTTGCTACACACCTTTAGATGTCTGGCCCTGGGCATTTCTGGCACTGTGGAGGTTTGTTTCTCAGTATATGGCGAGCAGGATGGTCAAATACTGCCCATGGGGGTGCACCGTGGCAGCGGGGTAGAGGCAAACTTTACAACTAACCTAAACAACTGGTTTTCAGTGAATTCAAACAGTCAGGATTATCTCATCAGCGGTACTCGCCTAAGCAAATGTCACGGTTGTGTGTATGCTTATATTTTCCAGGGATGAAAACGTATGTCGATGTGAATGTCAATTAGACATGGCCCTCAGGCTCTTGGCAAGAGGCCAGTGTGACCACTGATGGTGAAAAAATGTGAGTATTCCTTCTGTGATGGCTATGAAAATGATTTTGTCTTGAGAGGCTTCTGGGAGCTTGCTGCGTGCAGTACTTACCCAGATTCAGCAAAGGGATGATGAAAAGAGAAGGGATTAAATGATAGTGAAAAGACCTTTTAGATCACACACTCCAGCTTCTGCTTTTTGTCTTTATGGAGTGTCTGTAATCACACCATTCGACCTTCTCTGTACTGGTGGTCTTACATGTCCTTTAGGGATTTCCTAATGAGACTTATTTTACAATAGGTTTATTTTAACAGGAAAGTAGAGCTTGTGTGTACTTTAAGAAAGTATTTGCTAATATTTATTTGACAAACAGTACAGATTTATTTCAGCCTACATTTATGTGCTTCCTGCAAACATTCAGATGAGCAAATTTTTGTTTACACAATATGAGTGGAAAGAATGTGTCATAAATACTGGTGTGGATATAGCAGCTTAGTTCATATGAATCATTCATACTGAAAGTGCTTTGTAAAATTGTCCTGAAAAACTTTCTGTGTGGTCAGCCAGCTTGGAATAAGGAAGAATAAAACATTATTTAGGTAATCGTCCAATTAGATAAATATTTAAGGACATATGATCAGAGCATATCACATGCCAGCAGTAGGCTTGAAAGTGTTTGCACAACATGATCGATAGGCATCTTTCTGAAAAGTGATTCTACTTCAGAAATTAACATCTCTTTGTATACAAACTTCACAAAAATATGTTAAATAAAGAATTTGTTGTCAGTAGGTTCTGAGTTCTAGTGTTGCAAAAATATTGTCAAAACTGGCAATTGAATTTATTTAATATTAAAGGGGATTGGAGATCTTTTAAAGCTATTTTCACTTAGAGTGATATTTAATCAAAACCAGTAGTTTCCTTCCATTCTAATTAGTTTCCTGGTTACCTGTAAAAATGAAACAAAAGCATCTGAAGAATTAAATAATTCTTATATTTGATTTTGTTATTTGGATTTATACTGCATGATACTTAACCACTACTATGCATGTACTTGTCAAAACATGAGGAATAATTAGTCCAAACGTGTGTGACCTTTATTGGCAAACATTTGCAGACTGCAAGATCTAAATGTGCATATAATGAGAATTGAAAGAGGGAAAAAGAAAACCAATTACTTTGTTTTATAGAAAAGAAAATTCCCCATGAGATCTAAAAAATAAGACCATTTATTATAGAAAGGAACTTTAAAAAAATGTATAACTTTATATGAAATGTACTTTTAAAATCTATTACATGACAAGAAAAACAAAAAGTCATGTCAGAAAAACTTTTAAAAGCTGTAGCACCTATTTATTTTTCAGGAAAATTTCCAAAGTATACAGGAAATAGAAACCTTGCTCGGAGTATTTTAGTTTATTGAGTTCTCTCTGCCTTGAAAATCATAGTAGAAATCTCCAGGGACTCCTATAAAGATGTATTACATCATAAAGCAAACTAAGGATAGTAACCCATGTTATTAAACTGTCAACATACATTATACTACAATTCATCCACAATCCAACTCAACTTAAAGCCTCACTGTTGGCAGAAAGTTTAAAACATTAGACTACTCTCTAATCATGTAAAGCCTAAGGTACTTTGGAAAAAATGTTGTAATAATCACCCCACTACTCCATTACAGTATGTGTGAATTTCATTGGTTTAGTACTGCAAATACTCAACCATTACAAGGAAGGATTCTGAAGGATTACCACTTAAAAGATTTTATTAGTGATGCTGTAGATTTCTCATTTCACAGCATATTAATAAAGGTTTGTTGTAACAGATGTAATGAAAAATAAATCTTAAAACCCAGTGCTTAAACCTTGCTTAATTTCCACATTAATATTTAACAACAAACCTGGTAAAATGGCATTGCTTATAAAGTCTGCCTTCTCAACTAGAGAAAACAGGGCTATTGCTTTGAATACTGAAATACTGGAGACTGGCGTTATTTGGCAGGAATTTTGATAAGTAAGAATTTCAGATCTGCTGATAACATATGCTGAGAGAAGAAATTCCAGCTGTATATATTTATCTAAAGCATCCTTAGTTTCCATTACAGCAGTACCAATGAATCTTGAAGTTTATTATACATATTCTTCACCTAAAGTTTATAGTGAGATGTGTAGCATATAAGAGGAAACTGATACAGAGTAGAAAGAGAATCTAATCAAGTAAACACCAAGGAGAGGTCAGCATAGAAGTTTTAATGTCAAATTGTTCCTTGTCTTCCTTTGCCAGCCAGAAGTGATTGATAATCTTAGTAGCAGAAGCAGGTTTCCTAGAAGCATTTAAGAGTGTAAAACTGTGGGTTTAAAGTGTGGTGTGTGTGTGTGGGGGGGTGGTGGGATATTTTTGTTTGCTTTTGGTGGGCTTTTTTTCCAGGTGGTTTAGGAGAGAAGATGTGGAAAAAGAAACAAGAAAGCAACAGAGAGTAGCTTGACTGACTGGGGGGTTGTAAGGGGCAACCATTTGACAAATGGATAGATCTCAGAGGTCTTGCATTGAGGGTGATAGATATTCATGGTGAAGATCATAGTAGTAAGGCTATGTTAACATACTAATAATGACTGTTTTTATCTCTGCCTAACCAATAAATTGGGAAAACTGTTGCAGAAAAGATGTCATGCAACACAATACTATGATCCAGAAAGAATGAGAAAGTCAGCCCTATTGAAATAATTTTTTAAAGCTATTTTATTTGACTTGAGTATATGTTTCTATGAAAAGTTGAAATATATGAGTCCAAAGCAATTATGTCACTAACCTAGTAGAGGTTAGAAGTGGTCAAAAGCATGGGTTAGGACAGGAATGTGGGAAATGGTAGGAATTTAAACTCTGTCTCCATTCTTCCAGTCTGCCCATAATCCCCAAGTGTCTAAATGCTTCTGGTAGAAATTCAGCAATGAAATATGTAACAGAATGGATGATAACAATCACCAACACTATTTGTCAGTGTTAACATAGTAAAAATGGGGAATTTGTAAAACTGTTCTTTAAAAATCTAAAGTTTCAGCCTTACTGAACTGTCAAAGAGTATTTTTAACTGTCTCACTCATAATGGCAAACTGTCACTCAAATTATGTGGCATAATATTCTTTTTAAACCGTCATTGCTCATTATAGCTGCAATTAGATACAGTCATTCCTTTTGTATGGAAAATAAGGTAAGAGAAAGGTTCTTTTTTCTTGGACATATTCCTGTCCAACAGTCCTTACAGCAGGAAGCTTTATTAGGAACATGTGAAAATAATTGAGGAACAAAATGTCTAACATAAAATTTATTTACAGTTTTCTTGAGCTAGACTGTAGTTGAGAACTTTGTTGCTAATGAGAAATTACAGCATGCAACATATTGCTGCCAAAGCAAGCATCTGTACAGACTCTGTAGTGTGCATCTGAAGACTAATGTTTCCTGAATATATAAATATTTGGACCAGGTTACAGTTTGGCATACTCTTTTCTGGGATCCTTCAGACTTCTGCACAGGAAGTGATGACTGTTTTTTTCCTCCATAACTTGTGGGGTAATGAAAGAAACAACTAGTCAACCCACAAGAGAAGCAGTAAAAATCAGTAACACCTTCCAACCTCCCTCCTTTCCCGTGTCCATCGGCCCTTAATACTTTGAAAGTCTGATGAACACCCTTACAGAACACCTCTTCAGTGCTTTAACATCTCATTAGTGTTTTAATGATTAATACTTAGAATTGAATCAAGATACGATAGCAATATATTGTCAACTTGCTACCTCTCCATGCTTGTGTATTGTACTCTTTAGCTGAGAGAATACCTCATCTCCTCATGTTGTGCCTGTGGGGGAGATCTCATTATGTGTGGAAATACAGACATTAGTAGTTTGTGTTTTGAAACAAGTCTAAAAGTTAGCTAACCAACAGGGACTTCATAGTCCATGCNAGGGCCACCAGGATGACCAAAGGACTGAGAAGCCTGCCATATGAGGAAAGGCTGACAGAATTGGGTTTTTCCAGCCTTGAGAAAAGAAGGCTTAGGGGAGACCTCATCATCATGTTCCAGTACTTAAAGGTGTGGCTGTAAAGAAGATGAAGACTCCCTGTTTACAAGGAGTCACACGGAAAAGATGAGGGCTAGTGGGTGCAAATTATTCCGAGGGACATTCCAATTGGACATGAAAATTTTTCGCGATGAGAACAATTAGCCACTGGAATTATCTCCCCAGGGAAGTAGTGGATTCCACAATATTGGAAACTTTCAAGATTCAGCTGGACAGGTTGCTGAGCCACCTTTCTAGATGGTACTTTTGTCTAGATGGAGCTTTTGCCAAGAAAATTTGGACCAGATGATACCTGAGGTCTCTTCCAACGTGGTGTTCTATGATTCTGTGATTCCATGGAATAATTCTGCAATGAGCTGATGGATGTATGGTGACCAGGAGTCCTGCATTGAAGGGTTGCACAGAAACAGGCTTTCCTCCTTTCTTCAGGAGTTGCAGTTGAATGTGAAGAAATGAGGTTCCCAGGAAAACAATGTCACCCTAGTGAAATGTAAACTAAAAGGCAAAACAAAAAACTGTAAAGCAAAATATGTTACTTCACATTTCCGCATGAATTTACATGTCTCAAAATAGTGTTTAAATGTTGATGAATTATGTCTTACACACCTTGGAGAGGTTAGTGGCTGTCTCTGCTGCTGGCTGCAGTGACAACCCCAAGGTGCATGTATGTAGGCTTGCCTGTTTTTCTACATTCTGGTTGGAATGCAGATTTGCAGAAAAACTCTTCTTCCACAAGGAAGAAGACCTTATTGCATGCAGATGTCCTTGTTACAGTGTGTGTCATCTAGACTAGAGCTAAGGAAAATTAATCTAATTGTCTTCATGTAGGTGTGCAGAAGTTTGCCGAAGAGATGTTTTAATTCATGGTGACCCTCCTGTTCTGTAGGCATTTGGCCAAAAATGAAAGCTTGTTGATCACCTGAGGAAAAAAACAATCCTTAAAAGAGTTGAAACTGCTGAATTTGAAAGAATAAAATGGAAGAAGTATTAAATCACTTGCTCACAGTCAGGACTTAGAATTTTGTTTGCTATTCCAGTGTTTAGAGAGGATGTTCTGTGGCTAGTGGAGACAGAAAGACTGTTTCTAGATGTTCTTTACCAAGTCTCTCCATGGTGTTCTTTTTTCTGTCTCCAGGTTACTGTTGTATTCCAGACAAAGAATACTAAACCATGTGTGGCATCCTTTGACCATGCTTAAATAAAAAAATACTACAGTAAATAGCTAAGTGCTTTTGAGAAGCTAAAGAAAAGGAGCCTTTCAAGTTTCATACTAGTTTTTACATTAGTCAGACTATGTTCAGGTAGACTCCTGTATTCCTCTGTTATAGGGAATGAGGTGTATGCAATTTTTATTACAACTTTAATTTCCTTGTTCAAATGCAAAAGCAAAGTTTTACTTTGCAAAAATGTGAAAGACTGTTCCTAATGCATTGATTTAATTTCCTCAGTACTGTGGGGACAATTTATATCAGAGATATTTCTGGACAGGCTGTTGTAACTAGCTGTTATAATGCTGAAAATAACAGCATTCATGTGCTGGAATTATTTCCAACTGCTGGGCTGCAAATACACATTTCTCCTGAAATGCTCTTTCTTCACTTTATTCCAAGATGTTTGTGAGTTACTCCTTGAAAAATTATCAGTCATGAAGTGTCTATCTATTCAAAGGTGGTGAGCTGCTAAATGTTGTGTGGTTAATTTATCAAGGGAGATGTCTTCCAGCTCCCCCATTTCTATGGTCCATTCACAAAGGGAAGACAGGTCATTCCAATACATTTGTACAGCACTTAGCAATAGGAATTGTATTCTAGCAGTAGGATTTTAATGTGAATATTAAATAATGATGTCAGCAGCATTACTGTAAGCAATAATGCAAACGTTAACAGATACGTAAGCAGTGAGTGTTTACAGGCTCTGTAGGAGTCAGAACTATATAGCGAGCAACTGGCTAAGATATTTTTGTTTGCTTTTGGTGGGCTTTTTTTCCAGGTGGTTTAGGAGAGAAGATGTGGAAAAAGAAACAAGAAAGCAACAGAGAGTAGCTTGACTGACTGGGGGGTTGTAAGGGGCAACCATTTGACAAATGGATAGATCTCAGAGGTCTTGCATTGAGGGTGATAGATATTCATGGTGAAGATCATAGTAGTAAGGCTATGTTAACATACTAATAATGACTGTTTTTATCTCTGCCTAACCAATAAATTGGGAAAACTGTTGCAGAAAAGATGTCATGCAACACAATACTATGATCCAGAAAGAATGAGAAAGTCAGCCCTATTGAAATAATTTTTTAAAGCTATTTTATTTGACTTGAGTATATGTTTCTATGAAAAGTTGAAATATATGAGTCCAAAGCAATTATGTCACTAACCTAGTAGAGGTTAGAAGTGGTCAAAAGCATGGGTTAGGACAGGAATGTGGGAAATGGTAGGAATTTAAACTCTGTCTCCATTCTTCCAGTCTGCCCATAATCCCCAAGTGTCTAAATGCTTCTGGTAGAAATTCAGCAATGAAATATGTAACAGAATGGATGATAACAATCACCAACACTATTTGTCAGTGTTAACATAGTAAAAATGGGGAATTTGTAAAACTGTTCTTTAAAAATCTAAAGTTTCAGCCTTACTGAACTGTCAAAGAGTATTTTTAACTGTCTCACTCATAATGGCAAACTGTCACTCAAATTATGTGGCATAATATTCTTTTTAAACCGTCATTGCTCATTATAGCTGCAATTAGATACAGTCATTCCTTTTGTATGGAAAATAAGGTAAGAGAAAGGTTCTTTTTTCTTGGACATATTCCTGTCCAACAGTCCTTACAGCAGGAAGCTTTATTAGGAACATGTGAAAATAATTGAGGAACAAAATGTCTAACATAAAATTTATTTACAGTTTTCTTGAGCTAGACTGTAGTTGAGAACTTTGTTGCTAATGAGAAATTACAGCATGCAACATATTGCTGCCAAAGCAAGCATCTGTACAGACTCTGTAGTGTGCATCTGAAGACTAATGTTTCCTGAATATATAAATATTTGGACCAGGTTACAGTTTGGCATACTCTTTTCTGGGATCCTTCAGACTTCTGCACAGGAAGTGATGACTGTTTTTTTCCTCCATAACTTGTGGGGTAATGAAAGAAACAACTAGTCAACCCACAAGAGAAGCAGTAAAAATCAGTAACACCTTCCAACCTCCCTCCTTTCCCGTGTCCATCGGCCCTTAATACTTTGAAAGTCTGATGAACACCCTTACAGAACACCTCTTCAGTGCTTTAACATCTCATTAGTGTTTTAATGATTAATACTTAGAATTGAATCAAGATACGATAGCAATATATTGTCAACTTGCTACCTCTCCATGCTTGTGTATTGTACTCTTTAGCTGAGAGAATACCTCATCTCCTCATGTTGTGCCTGTGGGGGAGATCTCATTATGTGTGGAAATACAGACATTAGTAGTTTGTGTTTTGAAACAAGTCTAAAAGTTAGCTAACCAACAGGGACTTCATAGTCCATGCACCAGGCACTGGCATTGCTGACTGGCTCATCTGTATGTCAGCTGACACTTTATTCCTTAATACCTCACTGCAAAGTGTCACAGTCTTTTAGGGAAAATTCCTCAGATCTGGTGTTTAGAGCAGTGTTTGTTTATTAACAAGCTCAATATGAGTGAACCATGTGCTGCAGTGGCAAAGAAAGCCAACAGGATGCTGGGTTGCATCAACAAGGGCATCACCAGCAGAGATAAAGAAGTCATTATCTCACTCTACTCAGCGCTTGTCAGGCCACACCTGGAATACTGTGTTCAGTTTTGGTCCCTGCTATACAAAAAAGATGTGGACAGGCTGGAGAGGGTCCAGAGGAGGGCCACCAGGATGACCAAAGGACTG
>VXBL01010266.1:108444-129190 GCA_013400195.1 Aramus guarauna
GACCCTCCTGTTCTGTAGGCATTTGGCCAAAAATGAAAGCTTGTTGATCACCTGAGGAAAAAAACAATCCTTAAAAGAGTTGAAACTGCTGAATTTGAAAGAATAAAATGGAAGAAGTATTAAATCACTTGCTCACAGTCAGGACTTAGAATTTTGTTTGCTATTCCAGTGTTTAGAGAGGATGTTCTGTGGCTAGTGGAGACAGAAAGACTGTTTCTAGATGTTCTTTACCAAGTCTCTCCATGGTGTTCTTTTTTCTGTCTCCAGGTTACTGTTGTATTCCAGACAAAGAATACTAAACCATGTGTGGCATCCTTTGACCATGCTTAAATAAAAAAATACTACAGTAAATAGCTAAGTGCTTTTGAGAAGCTAAAGAAAAGGAGCCTTTCAAGTTTCATACTAGTTTTTACATTAGTCAGACTATGTTCAGGTAGACTCCTGTATTCCTCTGTTATAGGGAATGAGGTGTATGCAATTTTTATTACAACTTTAATTTCCTTGTTCAAATGCAAAAGCAAAGTTTTACTTTGCAAAAATGTGAAAGACTGTTCCTAATGCATTGATTTAATTTCCTCAGTACTGTGGGGACAATTTATATCAGAGATATTTCTGGACAGGCTGTTGTAACTAGCTGTTATAATGCTGAAAATAACAGCATTCATGTGCTGGAATTATTTCCAACTGCTGGGCTGCAAATACACATTTCTCCTGAAATGCTCTTTCTTCACTTTATTCCAAGATGTTTGTGAGTTACTCCTTGAAAAATTATCAGTCATGAAGTGTCTATCTATTCAAAGGTGGTGAGCTGCTAAATGTTGTGTGGTTAATTTATCAAGGGAGATGTCTTCCAGCTCCCCCATTTCTATGGTCCATTCACAAAGGGAAGACAGGTCATTCCAATACATTTGTACAGCACTTAGCAATAGGAATTGTATTCTAGCAGTAGGATTTTAATGTGAATATTAAATAATGATGTCAGCAGCATTACTGTAAGCAATAATGCAAACGTTAACAGATACGTAAGCAGCGAGTGTTTACAGGCTCTGTAGGAGTCAGAACTATATAGCGAGCAACTGGCTAAGAATTTTTATTTATTTTTTTATTTCTTTTTTTAGCAAATATGATACTTTGCAAAATGATCTTTTGGCATTTAATCAATTGTCAAAAATCAATTCAAGCAAAATGTTGTGCCCATCATGAACACATAATCTCACAGAATTTATACTGTTCTTTGCCAACTAATTAAACCAAAAGCCATCTGGGGTACATAACTTGGTATTGTTCAGTTCTATGGGATACTAGCACTCAGATGAAAAATTAGTGTGGGAGGTGTTTCCCACACCCATCTGCTCAACTCACCAAGGACAAAAAGAGCCTTGCAGCTGTGGACAGACTACTTTATGTTTCTAAGCTGATGTTTCCAAGACCTGGATTAGCAGTGGCATGTCTCTTTACCCACAGGAAATCAGATGGGAATGGATAGTTGTCTGGACACTTATATTTGGAACTCCTCTACTCAGTTCTCTTCTATACACAATTTCTCAGTTGCTCAGCCATATCCATTTGTTGGTATAGCATTATGGCTGTTCACAAGTTGGCCATAACTTTTAATTAGGGCATGGGTGCCAAATGAGCAAGGATTTAAATGCCCAGCCTCAGGCATGACAAAAGCACTGACTTTCTTGCAGGAAGATCTTGCTATGATCATAATTCTGCCCTGATTTCTCATCTGTGCTGTAACCGCTTACCCCTATCTCATGTGTTCCCCTTCCCTCCTATCCCATTAATTTCTGAGAAGCTATGCAGGTATCTGAGTCTGCCATGGGAATTGATGGCTTGGCAGCTGTGGGAATACCCTAGGTCTGCTTTTTTATTTTTCATTGAGCTCTCCAGGCATTTTGGAAAAGATGGAGCTCAATGATGTCTCATTTACTGGAGAATAGTTCCCTGTGCTACACAGGAAAGCCTGGGAGAGTTTCAGAAGTGTAAGGTGGTTTGCAGAAATGCCAAGCAGTGAGGAAGAAGCAATGCTGGCAGCATCCACATCAGAGATATCCCTCGATGTCTCCATATGGCCTAAGCCTCTTATTTTTGGCAGGCTCTTTTCTCTTTTCACTGATGCTTCTCATCACTGTGTGTACTCATTACTATTATAAGCAAGTATGAAACTCAAAACAAAAGCTTACTTAATACAATAAGCCAAAGGTTGTTTGCGCTATAAAAATTTTTGAAAATGAACAAAATCAGCAGCTGTTCATGTACAGTCTGTGACTGGAACAAAGAGCAAGAACAAGCGGTTAAACAATTCACTAAGGAGGGTATGGATATGCTTAGTTAAAACAGGCTTTGCTCAAGCTGGAAATTTTCAAATATGTTTCCACTGTTGAGTGGTACCAGGACCAGTGATGCTGGTAGCCATTAGAGAGACCAAACAAGTCTTCTTTTGCTCTGTCAGCTCATGTGCAAATTAACTCTCCCCAGTGGCAGGAATAGACCAGTTTCTGCCAGTGCTTGTTGTAGGTGTTTCTACAGAGCTTTGTAGCAGTCTGGAACACTTCTGCACTTCTGGCACTGCTTTTAAGCCTCACAAAGTCTGGGTTCTGAAGTTGAAGTCTTTAAGTAAAAAATAAGGGCAATATAGGTTAATAAAGAAAATATTTGAATATAGGGTAATATGATCCTTAACAGGGTTATCAAGATCTGGCTCAGTGGAACAGCACTGAATAAAAAAAATTCTGCTACTTAAGGCACACTATTTTTTTCCAGATCTGAACTCTCTGGGTAGTAACTCAGTAAGAAATCAATCAAATGGAGACTTTGATTATTTGATGATGTTGAAGCTGACTGTGGATTCAGGTGAATTTGAAGTTTATTGGTGAAAGAGACTCTCTCAGCATGAAAAACAGAAAAAATTAAATACTGTTTGATATGGCAGCAAACAACCAGCAGCAAAAGTGAGAAGAGACTGCTTTTTTTACAGGGGAAACTATGCTAGTGGAAAAGAAAGTATCCTGAATCCCTTAGTGATCTTTGTCCTAAATCTAGACACTACATGAGATTAAAGAGGAAAATGAAGTAGAGAAACAGAAACTGTCTGTGTTTTGTTTCATGCCTCTCTCCTGTGCCGTCAAAAGAGTATTTGTTTTTGAAGTATTGCATAATCTGTGTTTTGCTTACTTTTGCTACTACACATCCTGTACTTCAGAATGCCCTGTAATGGAGAACTTTGGGGAAAATGATTTGTTCCTGCCAATAGTCATCCTCAGTTTGCCCCATCTATACTCTGCTTTTTGCATCTATGTCCTCTGTTCTGTTTATTTTTCATTCTGAACATTCTAAACCTCACTTCTTTGACTTCAACCTTTTTCTGTGTGGCAGTGTGTTCAAAATGTGTTTCAGACTTCCTGTCTGAACACAGGCTTAGCAGTATCAGTGTGTTTCTGCTTCTGTAATGATCAATATTAAAGTTCCCATACATTTCAGAGGTGCTGGATCAAGCCTGATGTTATCAACATCTAAGATAATGAATGGATTATAATGTGCATTTGTATTTGTAAAAGTGTAACACATGATACATACACTATGGACATTTCTGTAGCAATCAAATTACATTTAAGAAGGCATCTTTAAATCTGTGACTAGATGCCTGTTACCAAAAGTATTATTTTATAAGTGAGCAATTCAATTGAAAAACTATACAGAATCTTAGAAGCATTTTCCTTTATATTTTATACATCTGCGGGGTTTTTTGTTTGTTTGTTTGTGGTTTTGTCTGTGGTTTTTGTTTTGTTTTTGTTTTTGTTTTTTTTAAATAAGTTCATGTCTTCAATATATGTGCCAAATAGTTTAGAATTAGAAAAAGTCAAAATTTAGGACCTGAAATTAACATCTACTGATTTGTCTATAACTTGTCAGAGACTGTTCTAGGGATTTTCTGTATCTGTTTCATCAATGAACTGCCATTTTCCTGTTGAAGATGAAAAGAAAAAAAAAAAACCAAACAGGTTCCCTATAATGACAAGACTTGTTCAGGAGCAAGTATTCTTTTTAGTTTCCATGTTCTTCAGCAGTAGCTAACCATCAGACATTATTCCCCAAGCTGTTCATACTGCAGCTGAAATAATCAAGGATGCTGGCACATGAACACGGACACAGTGTTAGTTTTTGCAGCATTTAAAACAAAAGATAAAATCATTGCCAAATAGGCAGGGACAAGAGTGCTAGGGAGAGATATTTTATTTCAGACTGAAACATTTTATGACAAGCAATAAAGTAAAAACTATACTGAAATGAGTAGATAACCTCCCCAAAAATTTAAAACCATTTCCAAAAGATGTGAACATAGAATAAAACATAATAGCGAATGGTTATAAGGGTACTGTGCTGTTATTCAAAGAACACTCCATTAATCAGAGTAGTGAAATGTTAATATATAGAATATTATTATTTTCCCCTTTATTTTCTTTGTTTACTGGGTGATCTGGGTTTTAGGTATTAAATTATTCAAAGGCAATCCAAGTTAAAAATCTCATCTCAAAGTTGTATATTTTTGACTGGTATCTATCAGTTATTTAAACAGAGATTGATTGATTTAAACAGAGATATATCTTGTGTTTTGGGTGATGAACATTAGATGTTGAGCACAGTTCAAAAGGTATGTATCAACGTCTATGTATTTATGGTGGGATTTTTTTTAAAGTTATTTCTGACTAGCTGAGAAAAGTGTTTAGAATGAGGACTTTCTGACATTTTTAAACCTGAAATAACTTTTAAGATGTGCCTATTATTATATGCATGCCAGGCAGTGACAAATATAGCTACAATCTATATGTAAGTTTTATACTGTGAAACAGCACAGATGTGCCATAGGGAGAATATAGAGTATTTATATCATCTTAGATAATTGTGACTTATGTGCATACAGCTCTGGAAAAGCTGGTACTTAACAGCTGTGCCACCGCTGAGAGTAAGGACAGCTGTCAGGTCTGAGGCTCCCCTAGTGCAACATGGTGTGGAGAGGTGGGTGGTACAGCAGAGGGCAAAAGTTGTGTCATGTTAATTTAATGTCAGTATGTCTTTAAGATACCCAAAATATTCCCAAAATGTTACATAAAGTTGTTAGCAAAAATTAATTGTGCAACTGTCCAAAATACTGCTTTGAGAAAAATAAGAAAAAAGCACTGTACTGTTGACAATCAGCTAAAAACCCAATGGTGCTGTCTGGCTGGGAAGGGGGATAGAGGTGGGGGGTGGGATGGGTGGAGCAGGAAGGCTTCCACGGGGGAGGAGGGAACAGTATAGTTCTTTTTCCATAAATCACTGCCTATATAATTTCACATGAAAGTTAGAAGGTAGTTTACAATTCTATGACATTATAGTAATAATAAAATATAAGCTAGTGAAAAACCTTTGAGGAAAATTAGGTGTTCTGCGGCTATGGGTAGTGCTGCTACAATTCCTCGTCTGCTGTGACTGGTTTTGTTTCTTCCTCTTTTCTCCACCCCCCATGACATCAGATCATGGTTTGCCCAGAGCTGCAACACTGGTGATCTTACTTGAAGTGGGTTTGACGCAGGTGTAGTGTGAGACTATTTTATCAAAGGCAGAAATTGCACCTATCCTTGAAAGCCTGTGTTTTCTTGAACTACGCTACGTGTCTTCTCACATGTACTTGGACCTAAACAGCACAGACAGTCCTCCCATCAGGAAGGGTTTTACACCCAGTGGGGCTGGATGTAAAGCTGAACCTTGCTCAGGTGAACAGAAAGCCAATAAAAACAGGAGGGGAGCAGGGAGGGCAGGCAATGTTTGCTCATTGCAAGGGAGGAAGGGTAAGCGAACTGTTGCTAGGCAATAGATTTCCGGATGATGGATCTTCTGCTTTGTTAAGTGGCCAGAGTAATTATTTTTGGCAAATCTGTGCAGAGCTCTGTGGGCTGTCACTGGTCTGCAAAGAAAGAAATGGATGTATAAATATACAAAATGTATCCTATCCTTTCATAAAATTGGAGGGGATGCAAGAATGAGTTACCTGACACATGTATGCTGTCCTTCACCTCTCTGGGGGGGGTTCTGGCTTTCTGAATTAGCTACCCTGATGTGAATCAGGTTTGTGCAGATTCTCCTCTGAGGTCCTCTCCAGCTGCTGCTGAGGCATGTCATCCATGCCACGTTTGTTGGCGCTTCCAGTCGAAGTGGTGGAAAGCCAATGAGCCAGAGCTGCTCTTGGATAAGATGCAGTGGCAGCAGGTGCTAACAGTGTGGTTTGGTAACAGCCACTTAAAACCCCGGTGCCCTTGCCAGCTTTCTCCCGAGCAGGATTGTGCTGAGCTGTGCTGCTGGCTGCAAGGAGTTCTTACAATCAATGCTGAAATGAGAGATGGAGATAAACAGCTCTGACCTTTGCCGAGAGTGTCTGCACAGCATGAAGAAGCATAAAACTACACTCCCAAATTTCTGTTCTGGTATTTCCTCCAGTCATTAAAACCTGATTTGGACCCTGAAGATAAGCTCTTTGCTTGCTTAGAAATCCTGCTCAAGAATCTACAGTGCATGTCCTTTAAACCTTATGCCAAAGCCATGTATTTTCTTTTCAGACTCCATAATGTAGGTGATATTTTTTGGGTTGGGAAAAATCCTGAAATAAAAACCCCATTATATTTCTCATAATTGTGAGTTTTGTCATCAGAAGCAATAGAGGGGCACAATGTAAACTAACATGCTTACTCATTATCTTAGGGTTGAATCTAACTCTCTGACTATAACTTATTATGAAACCTTAAACAACCTAAACATTGACTAGTTTTGTGTTTCATTACAGATTTGAAACTCAGCCCAGGTTCAGTGAAAGGGTAGTGTGTTGTGGTGTGGTTTCACCCACCCCCCTCTTTTCATAAAGATTTTGAGAAACCTGGGGGTGATTTTGAGGCTCAGAATTCAAAACCCAGTGAAACTCAGGAATTCTGCTTTCCTTTGTGGGGATATTTTTTAACACTTCATTTGAACTTGGAAATCAAAGCAAACCTCAGGCAACAATTTCCCAAATATTAAAAGTGAAGAGAAGGTTTGTGTAAACATCTGTCGAGCAAAACGGCTAATTTTGTTCAGCCTGCGCTTCTGCGTTGCTGTGCGAGGTGTTATTCTCGCATGCAGTGCTGAGCTCCATCCCTCTTCTTGCTGGTGCCCATTAAAGCAACACATTGGTGCTGCTGACCCTGAGTCCTGCTGGAAAGGAGTCCCAGTGCAACCCAGGGGTGTCTTGCAAGCGACCTGGCAAGGGGACTGAGGAGAGAGAGTGAGGGCAGGAAGGGCCAAGTGCCCACCGGCACAGCTGGGAGACGCCCTGCCGCAGGACGTCAGCCTTGCAGCTTTTATCGCAAGGTGTGATCCTTGCAGAGGGGATGGCAGAGGATGGGAGAGAGGTTTCTTTTTCGGGATTGTGGTTAATGCTCGGTGGTTTAGGCTGGTGCTGTTTGCAGTTTCTCTCGCCAAGGGAAGGAAATAGATCCTAAGAGGTGTACCTTGAATAAAGATAGGTGGATACAGCCCACTGTAATTACTTTCAAAGCATATATTTTTTTTCCTGCTGCATGTTGCTGCTGGTACAGCTCTGGCTAAAAGGGCTTGCCTGAAGCAGCAGCACTTCTTTTTCATCTGCTGCTTTGCTCTCAGGGGACTTTCTGTAGTTGGCAGCCTTAGTGGAAGAAGATCAAATAGCTCTGGCAGCTTCCGTAGCAAGGTAGGATGTCATTTAAATAAAATGATGCACATGTATGATGTAAGTCAGCCTCCCTGCTGAGAGGGCATAACAAACAATTAAAGAGCAGTTTCCTCTGGGGATGAATGGCTTTCAGGGAACTATTCCAGTTCATACGTGAATTATATATGTATTACTAGAGACAAGTGATCTTGTAAAGTGAAACAGCTGAGAAAAGGCTGACAACGCTGTGTATAACCACAAGGGAGCTTGGCTCTGTTGGCTGATGAGGGGGAGAATTTTTAGTGGACTGCAGTCAGTAAAATGTGTTAGGGAAACCAGAATAACCATAGCTCCTGGTTGAACAGCAGAACATGAACTGATAAAATGTGAACTCAATGGGAGTAAAATCATCCGTTTAATTTTATCTTGAAGAGCAGAGCTAGATTGCATCCAGTTTACTGCTTGGCATGCTGCTGTCCAAATGGAATATGTGCATGCATATGCACTGAAGACATCAAAGCCAAAATCCAAAATTAGATGGAATTACATAGAAACATCACAGAGCAAAGGAGTACATCTCTGATTTACTGAGAAAAGGATTAAAATGAGGGCTAAGGGTACAAAATATAACAGTTAAACAAACTATTGTAATTGGGACTCATCTTCTGATAGCAAAGAAGTAAATTTTCCATGGGTGACTCCAGGACCTGCGATGTAGTGTTGGTTCATGGACTTGTACGTATTGCAGAGGATAGCCAATTGAATTTTTATACTTATAACAGCTGATAGCTGCTAGTGTTGTGACTGAGACAACTGCTCAGTGATATATCTTCTGAATTAACAAATAATATGAGTCCTCTAAAGAAGTTTCTAATGTCTTTTGGTGAAGAGCTCTGATACCTATTGCTATCAGACATGTGCAGAAAAATTAAAAGGGAGGTCCAAAAATACATCTAGAAAAATACAAATCCTGCCAAAGCTTTTCTGAAGTGCTCTTTGAAGTTGCATCTGTGGGAACAAAAGAAGAAAGGGGACATTTACTCCAGACTGAACCGTAGATGAAAAGAGGTTGAAAAATGGTTTGACTTTTTAATATTAAAGAAGCTTGACCCTGTACAAAAGGAAAGCTACTGTTTCAATGATTTGTACAAGACTAGAATTATAAACTGATAAATGGAAACACTTTTTATACAGGGCTTTAGTGAAATATAGTGCATTAACTTGCGTAATTCTTTAGTACATGAAATCAAACAGACTAAGGGCTCCACAGGAGTCTGAGAGGAATGCATTACATGAACAAATATATATCCAGTGACATGAGGATTTTCATAAGAAGGGCTATAATTTCCTGTAATTTGGGGCACAATTATTGTGTGAAAATAATAGAGGAAGAAACTTCCCTGACAGATAGCTTATTCCCTAGTATCATGTATTATACAGTTCTCTGGGTCTTTACTACGTGTTTTTTTCACTGTCAGCTCCAAACCTCTGAGTTAGGAAACAAACTAGAAAACAAGTTGACAATTGTATTAAATTCACGCATCTAACCCAAACAGCCTTCTCTCAGAAACACAACTCACCTGACCAATTGGTTTATCCCTTTGTGCTTTCTCATTATTTAATGGGTAAAAGAGGTTCTTTAAAAGATTTCACAAGATTTTAATGTT
Organism: Aramus guarauna; assembly: GCA_013400195.1. NCBI lineage: Eukaryota > Metazoa > Chordata > Aves > Gruiformes > Aramidae > Aramus > Aramus guarauna. Next base: position 117,814 of record VXBL01010266.1, read on the forward strand.
TTGCAGCCCTGATATTCAAACAATGCATGTTAAATCATTGCTTCAAATTTTATAAATATTGAATCACTAAGGATTGCCATAGATACAGTATGTATTGCTGATATAGGATAATTAATTATGATGCTATTTTGAGTTTAGTATTCAATCCCATCTGCCTGCCTGAAATCTCATTGTTCATGGGAGCAATCAACACAGCATTTTATTCTTACAGTTTTAATATAGAGAGGAACACAAGTCACAAAAGAGAAACACAAATACGTGCTCTCTTAAATCTGACTCAAAAAGTCTAATGCTTTCATCTACCAGAGAGCACTGTAGTCTTGCTACTGTTGCCCTTTTACTGAACTCTTAGAGATGTTTTATTTTATGGAAAACCACTTGGCATTACTTGCTTCATTGTGCCCTTATTTGCTTTCCTCTGATAGGCGCACTCTATGGCTAGCAGCACTTTGAAGTAACAGCAATTCAGCTCTTTCTCAGCTAATGTTAAATTTTCATTATTTCCAGTTGTGTTAGCAAGTCCAGATTTTCTGTTTTCTATGCTGTACTTATTCTTATTGTCTGAAGTTTTCCATTGGTAAAAAAACAAACTGAACTGCCTTCCTCAAAATACCTGAAAGTGCTTTTTTGTATAAAGTATATTTTATATGTTTGTGTTATACATATGCAACAATGCCTACAAAGTGATCCTCCCTTATGGCTAATCTGAATTCTTGTGGGTCTTTTGTTTTGAAACTGTTCTCCAGGCAAGATGTTACTATGACTGATAGAGGAGACTGTGAAATGCTATCCTAAACAAGTACAAAACTACTTTTGTTTTGACTGAAAGACTAGAAGTTGTAAAAATATCTAGTGGAATTACACTTAATCACTGGTATGAACAACATGCAAATATGCAAAATTATTGCTATATGATTCTCACTTACTTTTGTATAGTGAGTTTGATCTTACAAATCCTAATTAATAAAATTAAGGTGTATACAACAATATATGTGTTCATGGGGAAGTCTGATTTTGAACCCTGTTGAAGATTCATAATACAAGCTCATAGAAAATATTCTTGTATAACCTTTTAAAGTATTTTTTACATAGATTTTTTGATTTGTTTTTATCCTGGGAGAACTTCAGACAACCTTCTCCAAAAGGGTAAATTGCTGTTGTGTCACTTAAGAGCCTTTTTACAGATTTGGAGTGAAAAATATTTTTAATTTAAGAAGTGAAGTTAGGTTTCCGAACATGCTTTATGCATAGCAATTTACAATTATTGAAGTAGTTTGATTTTACAGGCTGTATCTCTTGAAGAATGAGGAGCACTCGCATTACAATGCGCAAGCTTACAAGTCAGAGCCCGATCACTTCCAAACTGAAGAGCTTATAAAAAATGTGAAGTACTCTAATAATTTTAAATTACTCTATATTGCACATTTTCAGGTCTCTGATCACCTCCAAATTCAAGTGCTTATAAAACTGCTCCAATAATTTTAAATTGCTATGTGCAGAGTGATTCAAAATTGTTAAAGTGCTTCAAAGTTTTTTAATAAGTACTTCAATTTAGAAGTGAGTTGAGTAATACTCCAGTATACCTTCAAGAGATTATTAAACTGATGTAAAAATTTACCATCTGGAAAGAAAATTAAACTGTTTCTTTAAAAAAAGGAAGAAGAAGGGAGGAGGAGGGGAAGAGAGGGGGAAGAGGAGAAGGTATAAGAGGTAGCAATATGGTAGTGGTGGAAGATACAAGGATGAGGTGAAGAAGAAATAAAACGCCTAACCTCACAGAGTAATAGGGTTCAATTTTTCTTTACCATGTGAAAGGTGAGTTAACAGCACTTCAAAAGTTACAGCAGATGCCTAAATGTGGCCAGGAGGCTCTCCTTAAAGTTATGACAGCACAACTCTGAAGGTTATGTCAAGATGACAGTGACAGAGGAAAGGGATCAGCATGGTTTAGGAAGAGCACAGCTGGCAAATGGAGGATCTCTTAGGCTGATACTGAAATGATACGCAGATGAACATTTTTTCCTTGATGTTCCTCGTGCTGTAAAGCTGTGTGACACTCTTGAGTTGCAATTATTTGTGTAACATAAAAAACCGCTTTATGAACTTATTTCTGAAACACAGTTCTAAGAAGAGCATTTCTGCCTAATAAAACACACTTTCCAAAGCTGTGTTTCTTGTTTTATTCCATCCCAACCCAGCATTTTATCACATTTTCCTACTAGAAAGTGGGAGCAAAGATACAAACTCATTAAACACAGCAAATTAAAAATGTAATTGCCATTACGGTAATGAAATTTGTACTTCAGCTGTTTCCTCAGTTGATGTAACACCTTTTCATTTTAATCATTTGCCTTGAATTTTGACATATTAATGATATGCCTGGTAGGAACAGACCTTCCTATAAGCTAAAGAAAACAAGAGAGGCAAAATATCAGACCATCTACTTGTAAACAACCAAACCAATCATATAGCTATCAATTTCATATGAAATACTTAGCCAAGTAGGAGCACTTATGTGATAGCCTTAGCTGAATTACCTTGCATGAATATGTATTTTTCCTGGATATATCCTTGTTACCAATCCTCAGAGCCTGGTCCAGGCAGACTTTTGACAAGTGCAGCCTGCATTGAGATTTTTGAAATGCTCAACAAGAAAAAAATATCCAGAGCTTTCTTCTCGAGGGTTATCCAAGCAGTAGGTGAGCTCAGTTGGCTGTAGTGAGCCAGGAGGAGCTGGCAGGGGCACGGAGAGGACAAGGAGGGTGTTGGCAGCTGGGGCAGAAGGCAGAAAGGGATGAGACAAGCTGCTATTTCTCCCTCTGTTCTCTTTTTCTTTTTGCTACTGGAAGGATGATGCTTTGTTTGGTGGGAGTGCACGCTGTGTTTTCAGTACGTGTTTTGACCTTTAATCAATATTGATTGATTCTGTGAAGACCTGAAGTCTCTGACCTCTGGCTGGCTTTGCAAAAGTACAATTAAAAGGTGCTAGTGTCTTTCAGTTGCTGCAAACACCAGAAATACACCAGGGACAAAAATAAACAGTGCTTTCAAGCTCATGTGATAGGTTGGCCACTATTTGAAGGGCACACTGATGTAAGTGCCATAAGGAAAGCTTTTTGTATTTCAAACTCAGGATACAGAAGTGGGAGTAGGATGTACATTGAAGACGGAGCAGGCATCACCTTAGAAAACTCTAAGCACTTGCAGAAATAACAAACAAGTAAACAGCTCACGAGTGTCAGAGACCATCAACCTACCTTCACAGGCTGATTTTAAATTGGTCTGGAGACAAAATTTGATATCATGCTCTATCTTGTTTATTGTTGTGTGGACCTGTCTTTAGTTCTCAGACACAGAGAAACATGTTGATTGTCCTTTTTTTTCTACAGGAAACAATTATTTGGGAACAAAAAAAATCTTTTCTTATGGCCGTGAAATAAAGAGCACTGCAATAACTACCCCACTGATTAGTCATACACGTGGCATTTAAAGAACTGAACAAAAAGATCAATACCTTGATTTCCTTTTCATCTGCCTGGACCATGAAGCAGAGACCTCTTGCTTTGTTTTGTGTGTAATTAAGGAAGTAAGGCAGCACTAGCAGAAAGAAAAGATTATCTCCCCGTGGTAAATATATTGACATTACAGACAGAGGCACAGTACAGCACAGAGAGTAATGAGAAATTTGACTGCTTTCCTTCCCTTCCCTTCTTTCCACCTTAGTATTGCTACATCCCACAGTGGATTCCCAGCTACAAAGAAAAGGAACTGTTTAGGGACTGGCAACTGAAAGCATTTACAATTAGCTGAATTGATTAACCTTTACAAATGCTGTTACTCTACGAGATTTTTTTTCTTCCACACTAGTTGAACAATATGCCTTATTGATTAAACATACTTCTTTACGGTAGTGCTGATTTGTCTATGGCTTCCCCAGTCATAAAGCCTGCCTCCATAATAGTTGCTGCATATTCTTGTGAGGGACTTGACACTGAAGACTGATTGGCATTATGTAAATAGCTCTCCATGTCTGGACCATCAGGAGTTACGCTGCAAAAACAGGAGAACTAAATCTGTGTTCCAGCTGCTACTCTAAAGCCTGGGCTGAGCCGAAACAAAGGGAGTTATCCTCTTTATTTTATCTTGCCTACTGTGCACAAGACACATTTTCTTGTCTAGCTGGGAAGACTGACAGCTAAACATAAACAAATAAGTAAGGGATATTATTTGTAACAACATTTATGGCTTAGGTTATGGGTTTTTATTTTGTGTACACCACGTGGGGTTTTGACAATGGCAAGATTTTGCTTTGCAGTGAAGTGTTTTTAAATCTCTTGGAAAGCTGATTATGGTGGTGACATGACTGGCAGTGGGTTGCTCTTCCTAAGAGGAAGGGTTCTGAGAGATCAAGATCTCTTGGAAGATGTGTGTATGGTGCCAGGTGGGTACCTTTCTAACCTTGCAAGCCATGAAGTTGCAGGAGGATGAGCATGAAATATCACTTGGTATTTCAGTCTTCTTTTTGGAGATGGGGCATGTGTGGGATTCATGTGATTGTGAAGGTTAAGGAAAGCACAGGCTGCTTCGCTAAAAATTCACCACACTCTCCCCAGTGTTAGTGCTCACTGTACCTGGGAAAACTCTCCACTTTAAGAAGGGAAGAGTAGAAATTTAATTTCCCTGCCAGCTCAAGCTGAGGCTTCTTCTGTACAGAGACTTTGATCTATTCTGAATCCTGCTGAATTACACATGTTGTTCTACCATTTGCTGAAAGGCTCAGCAGGGACTAAGCAGAGAACGCCAAACTCATTTCACTGAGGACTGTAGAGGGGTTCACAAATGCCCTTCACTATGTAAAAAGCCACCAGCCTTCATTCTTGTGTAAGAATCATGAAGAATTAAGATTTTGGCAGCACTCCTCTTCCAGGTTTANGTAAAAATTGAGGGGACATAGAACATGAAGTGGCTTAAATTAAGCGTTCTTTCAAATGCAGAGAAACTGGTTTGAAGAAAGCTATGATCTTGTGAATGTTCTTAACAGGGAAGATGTAACAGTACATACGTACATATAGTTTGTATATTGAGACATATGGTAACATGTACATGTAATATATTAAACATATATCATCAAGTATTTAATGCTTAATTTAAGAGAACTGATGTCATTCTATGGATCAGAGGAACAATGGTGGCACTCAGCCATTTCTTTTCTGAGTAGCTGCTGTGTTTTTAAAAATAAAAAATCAGGGAGCTGCTGTAGCAAAGTCTGTAGCATTCACAGCATGACAAACAAATTAGAAAACAGCAGATGCAGCACAAATTAAGATGTATTTAGCACAGCAGCCCATCAGATGTGTGAAAGTCTTTTGTATATCAGCTTTGCAAGGTTGATGTATTGCACTTTAGACAGCTGATAATGAACCCTTCTAGCAATTAGAGGTGGAAATACTGAGGATTTGAAATTGTACTGTTCCCAGTGGGGGGAGGGGGGGAAAAACTCAAAACCCTTAGTGAGAAATTTACTGCTTTGTGTGTGTGCACTTAGTAAAACAAAGCAAATGGTTTAGTTTATGTACATGCACATTTTTAATTTCTCACTTATTTTTTTACATTTAATGCTCATGTAATTATTATTTCATTTTACGTGTCATTTAAAAATGTGTATTTCTTTGTTGATGTTATGTGATTTTTATGGCCAGTACGATGTCTCTTCCTTTATGTGGTGCATTATTTAGTCATCTGATGGGAGGACAGTAATTTCAGTAATCTAGTCTTCGAACAGCAATAACCCCTTTAATGGTTTAAGTAATTTACATTTTTACAATTTTGTTGTCTTTTACTTTTTTTTTTTTTCCCCTAATGTTTCTGTGACACTTCTTTCTGCCACCTTTTCCACAGCCCAAAGCAGAGATTAAAAACCCTGATGGAAGTTTTGCACATGTGAAGGTTGTGGGTTTGAAGCCCTAACTCAATTCTCTGCTTGATCCTCCTAGATGCTGAGCGCTCTTCGCTCCAAGGAGACATAATGGAAATGGAGAGTACTTAGTATCTCACATGCCTGAGCCCCTTGAAGAGAAGAGCATATTACAGTGGAGCTGGGACCTGTCTGCTATATAGATAGTAATAGTTTCCATTTATATAGGGCCTTTCATGTGAGATTCTCAAAATGCACTACAAATTATGGATGTGCCACAGCAGTGACATTGTTATGGTTGCACAGAGATTTGAAACTGAGGCAGGCGTTAAAGCTCTTTGTTACGTGTGAACAAAATAATGTATCTTTGTGCATCCTCACCACATTACTATGATCAGTCTTTATAAAAAGTACTGAATGCCTTTTCTGTGAACTAATATATCTACTTAGCGTGAATTAGGGTTGCTTAAAAATGGCCTTGTGTTGGTGTGTGCACCTGTTTTATTATTATTAGACACAGTTTTTGTACTCCCCACTCTCAGATGCCGTGCTACTTAGAAGGTGAGTGCCTTTTGAAAAAACACACCACCAGCACCAGACGCAGGCGATGCAGAAGCCCAGGCTGACAGAACAGTCTCCCTACAGCTGCCTGCGTAGCAGTGTTGATGGCAATCACTGTTTCCCACAGAGAGAGCACCAGTTGGTCTCATCATTGATATGAGCAGAAAAGAGATATTGTGAAAATTCTTTGAGGGTCTAAGTCCCTAGATTGCTATTGTGCTGTAAGAAGTCTGCGCTGTAATTAAAAGAAGTATCTGGACCTCTGCAGAGGGAGCATGGGAGTGACTTTGTGAAAAGTGTGTTCTTGCACAATGTAGAGAATAGAGCTGCCAGCATGCTGCACTCAGAGGTTGTGGGGAAGGTGTGAGGGGTCTTGTGCATGAATGACAGGGCCCCTTTCCTGTCATTCAGCATTGATCCCTCTTTCATAATTAAGACATGCAGCTGATGACAAAATGAACAAAAATTGTTCTGTGATTTCTACATTGTGGGAAAAACTTTCTATCCTTGCTTGATGTTATGGACCACAAAAGGATGGCGTTTGGGTGGTGTGGAACCTGCCTGTCTCTGATGTGATACTAGACTCATCTACTGCCAAAGAAAGCTAGGTCTGACTAGTTGAACTGGGGGGGGGTGGGGGGTGGGGGAGAGCGGTATACGTGCCTCAACACTTTTCTTTTGGGTTCTGGTGGCTAATTCTTTGCATTTTCAGTGCAAGTGCACTTCAGTGATTCTTCTTCCTTGTCCATAATGGACTTCATGGCAAAAATGCCTTTATTCCCAGTATATACATGATTTCATTATTTTCTTTACCAAATCTTGATATGACGTGAAGCATTCTATGTAGCTACGGTATGAAATTTAGTTAACTTCGATAAGCAGTATAATCCAAGACTCTGTAAATGGAAATGCTGATAAACCATATCACTCCCTAGCATTTTTGCTAGTCTTATTTGTATGAGAAGTGAGTAAAATACCTACTGTGTGCATTTGTCATAGGGACCGTTTGGTTTAAAGCAAAGGGCTCTTTCCATGAGCAACAGTAGAACTATGATCCTGTCTTGGCTTTCAAGCCCCAGCTTTTGACCTTCATTTCAAAGCTGTATAATATTGGTAGTTATTAACAGTGATCACTTGGTATGATAGTTTTTAAATTAGACCAGATTGCCAGCCAAAGCACTCTGATTGCATTTAATCAGGAAATGAAGATGATTCTCTCTGGGCAAATGAGTTACCTTTGCATTACTCTAAAGAGAGAAAAATCAATCAGGCAAGATTCTGTCATTTTCAGCCTCTTACTTATCTAGATCCAGCATAACAATAATGGCCAATACATAAAACATTGCTTAACAATTTTGATCTTATAAAGCCATGGTACAGAATTATTCCCTGATGCAAGGGGAAGTGTCACTGACAGAAGCCAACTAGGTTATTTTCTGGGTCACAGATAGTTCATTTTTTATACTTACTATTTTTTTTCTGCTGACTGGGCTCTGAATGATCATCTTAAATTTCATTTTTTTATTGCAGGGATGTAAATACGGCATGACAATTGACTATATAATAGCCAATTAAATGTTGGAAGTTTTACTAATGGTATAATTCCTAATGTAGTGATGATTATTGCTATTTTTTAACAAACATGTGCATATGTAAAAATGGATCATGCTTGTGATGGACAAGTTTTCTATACACAGAATAAGAAAATTTATGATTTTTTGCTTTTTCCATCATTCTGCTTTACTGTATCTTGAGAGTCCTTGCAAGAATGCAAGGATCATTGCTGGTAAACAAAAAGACAGGATTTTCAATAAACAGCTGTAAGAAATGTGAAGTTAGATGCATGACAGCTGCAGCAATGTGGGTTTTCTACCAGATTACCAGAGTAAGCAATATTTTGCTTTTGATATTTTGTCCTTCTTGTTATGAGATGGGACTGGAGGATAGATTAGGGATTGTGAAATTGCTAAGACTCTTGAGGAAGTATCAAGTATGTGTAAATTTATAAATCAAGTTTTTTCAGCAGTTAACTTTCCACTCTGAACCTCAAAAAGAAGCATAATGAAAACTTGTTTGCAACTTTCCCTCTTTCACATCTACTCTGTCAATGTATGAACATTTTTCTTTTTGTTATTACCAGTATCAGCTGTCAAAACATATGAATAATTTTAATTAAATTATGGTGAGCTTTAATTTGAGGAGTTTGCATGTTTGTATTTTATTTGGAATAGATAAAGTAGAGAAAGGAGTGTGTGTGCAGTGTGATCAACAACATACTGGTAAGTTTTCAAAAGAAGGTCTACCCTGTAACATTTCTAATGTATAGCCTCTTTCCTACTTAGAAAAAGATAAGCCTTTCAAAGGTCCAGCGCTTCCTGTGAAGAAAACTCAACAGCCCATCATCTCATCCTGATGAAATTGCAGGCACTTAACACACTTTTTCTTTCACAATTGCAAATAGCTAATCATAATTAGGAACCCTGCTGTTGGGAAAACTGCTCACCCTGGCACTAAAGAAAAATCCCACTGAAGTTGTAATTTTCCTGTCTTCTATTCGCCAAATCTTTCTGAAGCACTTATTTAATTCCTACTGTCTACACAGTTTGCCTGAAAGTAACACATGGACTCCAGCAGAAACAAGTCTTCCATTGGCCCTTCAGTGATCCCACCCCAACACTTTTTCCTGCTTTCTTACTGTAAATGAAGCGCTAATTGTGTATTATTCATCATTCATTCGTTCTTTCTTCCTTCCAGGCTTTGGCATGAGACTAGTGCATGCATTTATTTAATTTATAGATTTCTGGTCTCCTATTAAAACACCCCACTTGGTTGCACTTACCTGAAAATTGTATTCACTGTGAGCAGAACCATCTAGTTAAAAATATGTCAGTATTGAAAAAATAATGATTAAGGGGTTTAAGAAGGATTAACGATCATTGGAAAGATAGTAATGGTTTGAAGTGCAGCCAAGGTCCATTCACCCCAGCTGGGCAGTAAGCCTTATGAAATGCCCCATGCCAGTTCCAATATTGTTACAAATGTAAGTTTTATAAAGCATTTCCATTCAATACTTGCCTCATTTCACATATTTTCAGTTATAAGCCATGGAAACCTGTTTTGGCCTCTTGTGATATATTTCATTCTAGAGACCTGTGCCCAGCATACTGGTCTGTTAAATTATGTACCTCCAATCAGCCTGGAAGTGTGTGAGTTCTGAGCTGAATGTGTACCTTAAATCTTTTATTAAGGATAGTATTTGCTTCTCTTTGAACTAGTGCACTAAGATTTATGCCAAACTCTTTTGCATTTAGACCACTGTGGGGATGCAAGTGGGACGCAAGTGCCAGCTTGCCTTGTTTTCATGTTCCCTATAAAAGCTCCTTCTTTAGCAGAGGGAGGTGACACAGTAAACTGAACGCTACAATTTTTTTTTCTTGCCATCTGCATTTCTGTGACATTCTATTGAATTTGATTGGCATGCCATTAGCTTTACACTATTTAAAAGAAATTCCTGCGGTATTTCCAGCGCATCCAAATAATTGAAAGACATGTCATGCAACAGCTTCTTTTAATGACATGCATCACCATTCAGTACTATTGTAATGACACGTCTGCCATTTAAGATGTCTAAACCAATATATGCAGTTTTCCCAGTATAGTCCTGTACTGCAGTGTACAGAACCAAGGGTTTTTAAATTATCTGAACCCTAGTGCTACCTGATGGAGGATTTTTTTATTTTATTTTTGTAATGAAGTTTAATAGAATCCTTCAAAAATGAGCCATGTCATAGAAAATGTCAGTGTTCACTTTATTTAAATTGCATCATTGATGTACATTTTTTTATGCTAACCCCAAGGACTTAAGGTGAAAAGAGGAAATGCATTTGGTTCTGTTAGTTTACTATATGAGAGTCCAGGATTAAGATTTTGTGTGAGTGGGAAAGCATGTGTGAGTGGGAAAGCATGTGTGAGTGGGAAAGTTGTCTCCTCCAGTAGTAAAGAGTTTCAGGAAAGCCATTTTAAAATGGGGAATAGCAAAAAATTTCCAGCTGTTTGGCAGAAAAAGTTGTATTGCTGTACTATATTGTCTTGCTGCTAACTTGTATTTATGATTGCTGCTTCCCAAATTTTTACTACTGACCTCAATGTCTATTGTGGCTCCCAATACTTAGGGGGGAACAACATGGGTGTATACACACTATAATGTGTATACATGCACACAGTTTTACACATATAAAAGATAGATAGATAGATAGATAGATAGATAGATAGATAGATAGATAGCCAATGGCATCCTGGCTTGTATCAGGAATAGTGTGGCCAGCAGGAGTAGGGAAGTGATTGTGCCCCTGTACTCGGCGCTGGTGAGGCCGCACCTCGNTAGATAGATAGGTAGGTAGGTGGGTAGGTAGGTAGACAGACAGACAGACAGATGTATACCCACTATACATTTCACAAAAAAGGAAAGATTAAAAGAGAGACTGTATCCAAATTCACGAGAGCAGACTTCACTAACAAATGTTCTTGATACTTCAGTGTATGAAACTTTTCTTAAAACCTGTGAAGTAAAACAAATTCTTGCTTCATAAACAGAATTTCATGTACTGACCTTTGTCTTACAGATTTGTTAGTGTTCTAGGTTAGAAGTTCTATTGTAAAAAAGGAAAAATAAAGGAAATTTTGAAAAATGCATCATCATTTAAATTTAATTTTTAAGAAAATTTTTAGTTGGTATTAGAATCTATGAATGCTCAACATTTTATAAAAGTAATTCTGCAAAACACTGCAAGTTCTTATAAAAAAACACCTTGGAATTTAGGGAGTTAAAAAGATGCTTCTTAAAAGTGTGGTACTCACAAAATTGAAAAAATGTAGGGTGTTTTTGGTTGGTTTTTTTTTTTT
>VXBL01010266.1:137570-150879 GCA_013400195.1 Aramus guarauna
TGCTGGCCACCCTGCTTTCTGTGAAGCCCAGGATATGACTGGCTTTCTGGGCTGCAAGCACACATTGCCTGCTCATGTCCAATTTTTCATCCACCAAAATCCCCAAGTCCTTCTCCTCAGGGCTGCTCTCAATTCATTCATTTCCCAGTCTGTACTGATACTGGGGCTTGCCCCAAACCATGTGCAGGACCTTGCACTTGGCTTTGTTGAACTTCATGAGGTTTGCGTAGGCCCAATCCTCAAGCCTGTCCAGGTCCTTCTGGATAGCATCCCATTCCTCAGGCATGTCAGCCACACCACTCAGCTTGGTGTCATTTGCAAACTTGCTGAGGGATCAGTCAGTCCCACTGTCTGTGTTGCTGATGAAGATATTTAATAGTATTGGTGCCAGTATGGAGCCTTGAGGGACACCACTCATCAATTGTTTCTGCTTGGACATTGATCCATTGACAGTAAACTCTTTGGAGGTAGCCATCACGCAACTCCTTATCCACCTAACAGTCCATTCATCAAACCCATATCNACAGCTTTCTGAAAGCCCCACCCAACCTGACCGTGAACATTTCCAAAGACAAGGCATCCACAGTTTCTCTGGGCANAAGCAGCAAGAATGTTATGGCGGACAGTATCAAAGGCCTTACAGAAACATAGTTAGATGACAGCTGTAGTTCTTCCCTGATCCACTGGTACAGTCACTCCCTCATAGAAGGTCACTAGGTTAGTCNAGTCTAAACCTAGTATCTTCTGGTTTAAAACCTTTGCCCCTTGTTCTGCCACTACAGGTCGTGGTAAAAAGCGTCTCTCCATCTTTCTTCTAAGCCTCCTCTATGTACTGAATGGCTGCAGTAAGATCTTCCTAGAGCTTTCTCTTCTCCAAGGCGAACAACCCCAACCCTCTCAGCCTNCTTTATGTATTTAAGTCCAATGTCACCTATACTGATTATAAGGTTAGAGTGGACAGCGTGCTGTTATTGAGAGATTTGTCATAGTAGTATTTCTCACATGCCATTTTAAAAAGTACCCTTTGTATTATCTGTAGGGCTGTGTTATGCAGGAATCCAACATATTCATTCCTGACTTGGTGGGGATCATCCTCTGCATATTTTTTAACTCTCTCTCTATATCTGGGAATGGCATGGAAACAGTGACACCTGTTCAGAAGCAGTTCTGATTCATTGGGGTTCTGCAAGTGGTTTGGGGTTGACAGAATGAAATACAAGCACAAAACTGGTAAATCAGAAGGACAGGAAAATTACAGGGATGTATGATTTAAAATTAAAAATTATTTCTGGTGTTTCAAGCTTTTGAAACTTACAAAAAATAGAGGGAACTTCAAAATATTACTTAGGCCACACAAGAGATATATAAACTATACTGCTTTTTCTACCCTCTTTTTTTTCAGTTTGTAGACATTTAATAAATTTGTGAACCACTTCTGAATTTTTTCTCTGAAGAAACCTGCAGGTAGTAATGATTTCTAGAGTGTTTCCAGAGTGGTTTCAGAGTGTTGTGTTTCATTTTGCACAAAATTTTTCTCCTTTATATTTGTCTCTACCAGAGAATCTCAGTATCTATATATGTTGAGGCTGACTGAATGTACTTCATGCTTCACATTGCTTAATTAGAGAGGAGAAACATTAACCTAGTTGCAAATATTCACTGATATTTGAAGATTTTGTGAATTTTTCACCCATCTCTGGTCCCCTCACATGTACTATTTTCCATAAAGTTGAAATATTGTAAATCGCTTTTTAATACTTTTTTCCTGAATGAGAAAAAAAAAAAAAATATATATATATTATAGACATGTAAATTTTTCTGAAAATACAAACCTTAGTTTGAGATTTGATGCCACAGTCATAAATCATATACAATAACAATATAAATGAGATAACTGTAATATTATATTCTCTGGGCAAGGTTAATAGATTCAGTGCAACTCTAGTAAGAAATTGTAGCTGACATTTCCCCGTTTCTTTCAGAAAAGCCTTTATAAATCTTCAACTTGTAAATTGGACCAGATTAAGTCCCAGTGGAAAAAATCCTAGATTTAGTGTTTTTTATTTCTTAAATTATTGAGTATGAATCAAGTTTATAATTATAGTCAAATATGACTAGGGTATTCTATCAGGTTTTTTTGTTATTCCCAGCCAACACCTTTCCTAATAAAAGAAACCTACTAATATTGCTAACAAATGTTAACTCACAATGTGCCCAAAAGCATATGCAAGGGTGGCCTGATGGGGTTTTGTGATTCCTGGAAATGCCGTAATATTGGACCTTCTTTCTTAATTTCTCAGTGTTCTTTATAGAATAGTATTTATTTATATAAAAGAATATCTGTGTTGGAAAATTTCCCCAGCCTCTTGCTTTTCAGTGCATGTGGCTCAAACTGTACTAATGCCATTGAAGACTGCCTGGTTAACTTGGTCTGTTATTAAAGCACTGAGACACTGTACTCTCTGTAGAACTTTTGATGTCTTCTGCAGGAAAGACAATACCTAGAGCTAAAACATGCAGGCAGCTTTTACAGGTGATTTCATAGGATAATGCAGAAATGTCATAACTTCCAGAAGGCTACCATTATGATTTAAGAAATCCCTTTCTCTCAACTCTCTGTTGTAGACAGCCAGAGTATTTTGATCATGCAACCTCATTTCCAGGGAGTTTATTGCTCTGTAGTGCAGGCAAGTGTGGTCTATTCCATTCACATTGCATGGTTGTGTGTCCTTCTTGAGTCCTGCACCCCATTGCTTTGTACATGTTTATGTTACTTATTAGAGTGGAACAGAGACATTCCTAGGCAAAACCATAAAGTTAAGATACTTAACCATTTAAAATATTATATAGAATTTCATATGTTGTTACTATTAATTTATTTTTTAGCTTCAAATTAGCTTTCAGTTCTGGGGCACCTACTAGACTTTTCAGGAGACCTAATTTTCCTGATTACATTTGCTGTTCTATAAGCACTCTACTTCATCACAGGGAAATATTTAAACCTATCTGCATTTTTAACACAAAGGTAATCTGTCCTTTGGAGATATTTCACATACAAAGATTAATAATTTACATATGTTGCTATAGCAACTATATATCAAAGTATAATAAGTCTAGACTGTGCTATTCATGCCCTTTGAAACAAAAATCAAATGTAAATATCAAGGTTTTCATTCAAGCTGCCTGGAATAATTTACTAAAAATGAAAACAATAGTGAATGTTTTTCCCCTGGACTGCCTGATTTAGAACAGATTTTAAAGCTTCACAGCATACTCATGTGTTTTCCTATGTAAGTTAATATGTTACACTCTCAGACTTTTTCCATAGGTGTCCATTCTGTGTCTATTCAGCAGTGAGAGGAAAAAGATTCATTAATATAATGATAATTTTTTTCTTAATCAATAATAGACACAAGTGTTTTTCATTTACCTATAGGACAAGTGGGTGCAAAACATCCTTGAAAAGAAATTGTCTCCCTTTATCACTTCATTCATTTTGGAGGAAGAAAGAAGAAAGAGAAAGAGAGAGAAAGAGTAAAAGAAAGAGAGAGAGAAAGAGTGAAAGAGAGAAAGAAAGGAAGAGCAAAAGAAAGAGCGAAGGAAAGAGCGAAAGAGCGAAGGAAGGAAGGAAGGAAGGAAGGAAGGAAGGAAGGAAGGAAGGAAGGAAGAAAGAAAGAAAGAAAGAAAGAAAGAAAGAAAGAAAGAAAGAAAGAAAGAAAGAGAAAGAAAGAAAGAGAAAAAGACTAGGGTGATAACTGTGCCTGTAGAGAGATATGTAGCCTCAGGTGATAGTGATGGCTTGGTTTAAGAAAAGTACTCACCAGGTAGCAATCTGACGTGTTGTGTACCACTTCCCTCTTATACTTCACTAGGTGCTTTTTGCCTCTACAAAATGAAAAGGAAAGTATTTTAAAATCTGTTTCTCATTCATTTATACTATTTGTGAAGGGTATAACAGGCAGTATTGGTTCTAGTTAAATAGGGCAAAATCAGAGGAAGTATCTGTCATGGATTTTGGGCACTACATGATAATTATTTGTTGCATCATCAAAGGTATGAAATGGTTTCCGCATGAGAAAAATCCCTACCCAGGGAGAGGAGAGTGGATGAGATTAAGACATAATGTCAACTCATGAGAGGCATGGAAAAAGTGGATGAGAAATGACTTTTTCTTCTCCAAGTATGAAAATAAGGGGACATAAAATGAAGTAACAGACAGTACATTCAAAATAAAGAGAGGACATACTTTTTCAGTAAATGCGTGAAGTTCTTTCCCAGGGCACATGAATGCTTGAAGTTTGCAAGGGTTCAAAAAACAATTAAACAATGTATGGAAAAAATCTAGTGTGTGTGGTTAAACACAGAGATGTGACCTTTAGCTCAGGAGGTCTTGGACCTAAAAATAGTGAAAACTGAGAGAGATTTTGGAGAAGGTTTGTTTTGCAATAACCCTGTTTCTTTTACTTCTCCTTGGGTATATCCTATTGGCCACTTTCAGAGAAGAGTTAGCGGGCATGATAGATATTTGATGTGACCTTGTAAGGCAGTTTTTTTCCTGTTTATTATGTCAAGCAGGATAACAAAAATGAGAAAAGAAATGAAAAGAAAAGAGGGATTTAAAAGTATTTTGAAGAGAAGTTTGCACCTTCTGACAGCACCTTATCCTATTAATAAGCATTTGTACTTACATTTCTTTGGGAGATTGTGCCTGGTGTTTTTGATCTCCATAAAGTCCAGAACAGAGTCTGTACTGCTGTAAAAATAGTTGGAGGCTTAGGATTTCTTCTCTCAGAAATATACAAATATTGGATGCAATTTCCTGTGTCATGAAGACCTAGTCAGTGGAACATCTGGGAAAATAAAACTTGTGCGAAATCTATTCAGCATCTGTTCTTTATCTGTTCCTTCTCCTGTAAAAGGAGAGAAGTTGGTGACATAGCCAACTTTCAGTTGGAAATTTGGAATGAATGGTCAAAACCGGGCATTTTCTAGCAACTCATACATAGTAAATCAGTAAGCAAAGAAAGCTGGACCCACATATCCCTTATAGGATGAGTTTCACAAGCTGGAAAGGGTGAGAGCTCCAGGGAGCACAACACCTTTATGTAGATAAGATCTGAAGACACATAGCTTAGTACTTTGCCTTGGCTTCTACTTACATTAGTCTTTTTCTGACTTGAGAAAAATGTGATTGAAATTGTGAGGATGAAAAGTGAGACTCCAGTAAAAAAAAAAAAAAAAAGTGTACTTATAGGGTTTGGTTTCTTTTAAGTCAAAGTCACTTGAATGCATTGGTAAGAGCTTTAGAATAAAAGGCATTTGCATCTGAAAGCAGTTTGACTTATGAGCTGGGGTAAAATTTCAGTTGAATTCACTGCTCAAAAAATATTTCAGGCAGTCCATTTTGTTGCTTTTAGTTAAGGATACAGAGTCAGTTTACGTGAGTGTAAAGTCATAGGTGTACATGGGACCACAGTGAAGTTCCTATTACCATAGCTAATGCTGTGCCTGATTTACAAGGAGGTTGAGAGCTTCACTTGTCCAAAAGAAAAAGAAAAATCTAACTGCCATCTATCAGAAATTCTAAAAAAGTCTGTAGAGAAAACAACCCTCAAATTGTGCAGTCTTTTGTTTAAGAAAAATATATCTGCAGTAGTTTTTCTTTAAATTATTTAAGATTTTTTTCTTTCTACCACATATTTCATTCTTTCCAGACCTGGAAGGATTTGAGTACTGCATATTAAAAATATCTTTCTTCACTGGAGTTCTGCTCTTAATAACTAACTAAATAAATAAAAATCATCTGCTATTTGTGAACAAGGTCCATGGTAGATATCTAAAATTTTAAATATTTAAAACTGTTCTGCTTACAATATTCTATATTCTTCCTCCTTCCCAGCAGTGAACACAGGACTGCACAAGTGCATCTCTGTTCTTGTTTTAGGCTATCATTGTCTTCAGAGAAACTAGCATAAAAATAACAATGATAAAAATAAAAAGATTTGAGAAAATAAATAAAGCTTCCTTTTTATTCCATAGTGGAGTTGTTAATAATGAATTATTTATACAGGAATTTTAAGAGATATTTCAACAGTTGTTTAGAGGACACCTATTATACATAGATGTTGAATTGTCCATTATTTCTAAGTATGTAATTATTTCATTTCTTTAAAATACAGCAAGGCTTTCTTCTTGCCTCAGGTGATCTATTAGTGGTCTGAAATGATGATTTGAAGTTCAGCACAAGAGCTTATGCTGCAAAAAAAGCGACAATAAATGAAAAGCCCTGGACTGCCCATAGAGCTGGAAACACAGAAGATGCTTCCTTCAGATGACATATAATATTTTTAAGAGCAGCTACAGAAGAGGTCTTTCCTCTGCATTTTCCAAAGCTATGTGGATTGACACTTTGACATTGAAAAGACAGATGCAGGAGTTCCCTTGTAAATTAAGAGATGAGGTAAGCAGTTTCTGGCTAGACAGAAGGAGTTGGGATGGAGGTGGTGTTTCTCTAATCGGATGGAGCCTGTTGATGGAGCTAACACCAGTCTCATACTCTGAATGCTCTCTGCCCAGCACCATGCAACTTCCAGCTGTCAATTATTTTTACATATTTCCTGGGAATATGGGTCTTCCACACTTTTACCTGTTTGTGCTGAGTAATTTGAATGTTTGCTGAATCCTTTCTTTTCATTGACAGAAACAGGACTGTGACACTAGTGACAGGTCTGTAGTCTCTATCTCCCCATCAGGAGTTGTCACAATACACTGCACTCCAGCATGTGTCAACAGAACAAAGTATCCTGGTTTATAGATGTTTCAAAGTCATCTTAAGAATTGCTTGAATGTGTTGGACAACAGCCACACAAGGAAAAATCTTAGTATTAAATTCCTATCTGTGGCTTCTCCAGGGTAAGCAAACTGAGCTCTCTCTACCTCTCCTTGTATGAAACTTGCTGGAGTGCTAATAAGTGTGTTTTCTCCTGACAACACTGTGGCTATAAATAAAATCTCTTCAGCTTTCAGTCTGGGCAAGAGATAACTGAGTGCCTTTGATAGCTATCCTCTGTGACCTTGTCTTTTAACACCTTTCTTTGAATGCTTAAAGAAGGAAAAGGAACAGTTTTGGGTGCGTGGTACCAGGAATGAAAAGTAATTAAAAAAAGTACTGCAGGCAGAAGAGTAGAGCAATTAAAAGCTTTGTCAGAGCAGTTACTCTCCAGGAATGCAAGACAATTGAAAGAAGACTCCTGAAGGGAATTTTATGTAGTGCTTGTCCTATATCTGCAAGCAACATGAGCTAGTAAAATGGGAGATAATCTGAATGTTGTCACCTTTAGCATTTGCCTTATTTTGTTCTGTGTGTCACATGATATATTCAGTAGTTTTGAATTAAACAGAGAAGAGTGAATGCAGCACTTCAGAGGGTTGGGAGGGTTACTGAGCAGTAGGTAATAACACATGGTCTCAGGGACTGAGAGGGCATTGCTGATGAGTAGCAGGGTAGCCAATTGTTGCAGAGGCTGGGGGGCTGAGTTTGTGATTAAAAAAAAAAAAGAATGGTGGCTGCAGTGTGGGACTGGAAAAGTAGAGGCTCGGAGGACAAACATGAGCAAAGCAAACTGGATCTGCTGTGCAAAGAAAGTCATAGTCCCAAATGTTCAGACTAACCTCTGGAGTGAACTAAGAATCCAAACCAACACAAACACAACAGAAAACAGAGCTGCAAAGAGCAAAAATGTTGACTACTGTGTAAATGAGCTAAAAAGTGAGCTTCTTAACAGTGAGTTTAAAATAAACATTGTAAATCCTGATGTTATCGTAATGGATCTTCTCATTCTAAGGAGGGAAGTACAGAAGAGGGAATCATCTAGGAAGAAGTTTGAGGATGCTTTCCAGGCCTAAGAAAGCTCTCAGAAGAGTACATACTGGAGCGATAAGGGCTCAATTGTCCCATGATTTGGCATCTGAAATATTTGACCTGAAGATGACCCAAAGCTATCAACAAAAGAGGTGCTGGCCAGGCATTTTTCATCATAGAACAGACTGAAGAATCCTGAAACTTGATTCTTTGGGTGCTGTTGAAACCACAAAATTTTATTGCAGACACATAAAGTGGTTAAGTACAATGTCAGAATTAAAACAGTTTTGTTTATTAGGTGAAAGATTTTGAGGCCTATGGATGTTTGTTTCTCTTTCTGTTGGCAGACTGTCACTTATGCATGAGATCAAGACAGCACGTAATCAATGCTAACCTGGTTGTGCTGAGGGGTTTATTGTGTTATCTGAGATGCTTTCACTGTGTCAATGTTCATTACTTTCTGAGCACGGGGATGGCATTCTTGCCTAGCACAGCTACTCTGGGCATGGCCAGGTTCTGGGAGATTCAGTGGAAGGCTTCTACTGGTTTCCTGTCACCAGAGTATGTCAGCTTTGCTCTGACATAGCACTAGAATCATGAACACTCATCACTGAGTCACCCCTCCAAATAGGATCAACAGTACTGCCGACGATTTATTACCTCTGTAGCCTAAAACTTTTGGTCCTTCACTTAGATATCACCTGTAAAGTATATGTAGGAATTTTATTTGTCTCTTCCAGTGCTGTCTTTGCTTTTTGATGGCTATATAAAACCAATCTCAACAGGTCTGTTTGTGTGTCTGTTCATTTGTTCGATACTTGTGATTGCTGGGGAGCTGAACCCTGCAATCGGACTTTGTAAGTTCTTCCTGAAATCAACTCTTTATTTGCTTATGAGTTTAGCACTGAAAACATCTTTCCACAAGGTCACACATCCATCTGAGGGCTGTTATTAAAGTGGCCCGATCCCATATTTTGATGTGACTTTTAAAAAGACTGTATTTTAAGTGAATTCTTGTACCATATACTATTTTATTCTAATGCTTTAGCTTTCTTTGGTGTGTGTGGGTAAGAGGAGTAACTCACTAGAGATATATCTCTTACACCTTCTCTTCCTCCTCCTCTTTTTGCTTCTGTTCACAGCATTCCATACACTGTTCCCTATATTGTCTGGTGTATCTTGCCCTTTTTTTTTTTTTTCCTCCGGTATTACGCTTGAATGCTCTGTAATAAATCCTTCTCTCAATTGCATTCTAAGGCTTCTCCCACTGGCATTGATTCATTGGTGTATCCGAGATCATAATTTAGACCACTGTTTACAGAGAGACCTAAGAGAGCCACATCTGTCCTTCAGGAAATATTTCACTGGTGCAAAATTTTAGCAGTGAGGTACATTGTTGTCTTCTCACTAAAGTCCACTGTGATTAGATGCAGTGGATAGAGACTGTCTTGGAAGCATACATTAGCATTAGAACGGCCCTTTTGTGAATGTGCAGAGAGGTCAATAAGTACATGAATATAAATTAGCTTGGTGGACTAGTGTGGCCATTAGCTGGGTCGAGTGTTCCTATTCCATATAATTGTTTGGTGCACCTGAATTAATTTGAGTGTTTAAATCCTGCATATTAATTCTGTGCTGCAGGATGTAAAGCTTTAGACTAATCCCTTTAATACTCTTCAGTATAAACACCTTAATCAAGCAACAGCTTTATAATTAGTTCTTCTTTCAGACTGGATATAATTTACTCCTTTTATTGCTCATAACTTATTCCAACTTTTAATCGCAATGATTAGTCAGACTTCAGAATGTAAGCTTAAATGGTCTCTCGTAGAAACCAGGATAGCTACAAGAGACAGAATTGTAAAAATTCAAACTTTACAGGAAAAGGTTCTGTCCCATTTTCATTTTCCAAGACATCAGTAAGAGTAAGTCTTCATTTTACCTTTTAAACATAAGATTAAAATAATCGTGTTAAAATCATAGCAGTGAGTGCAGGAGATGAATTTACTTACATATATATTTATTTATGTATTTAAAGTGTGATTCAAATAAAATTATGTGTATTTGCTCTGTTGTGTGTAAAAAAAATGCTGACATGATTATAATATCCCCTATATATACTAAAACTCCTGGTAAGTAAGCAGTTATTTAGCTTCTCAAGGGCTGATTTATTCTCTTTTTATCTCTTTTCCCAATGAACATTTGGAAAAACAAATCATCTTTACAATAAGAACACTTTGATGATCAGGTTACATTGTTTGGAAGGTAGCATTTTAAAATGAGTCTTGAATTGACATTTAAATTAAATACATTATACAGTTATTTGTGTTAATTACATACAGACCACTGGATTATTAAAACCACACTAGTTCAGCTTGGGTAAAGCTGTAGGAGAGGAACCTTACAAAGCATTCTTAAATATTAATTAATAATTTTTTAATAATCATCTGAACCACATTTACTATATACTAAATGTCTTAATAAATCTAAGTGTAATACATGTTGAAACATTGGATATAGAGGAATTGTTTTAAAATTAGTCAAGTGTAAATATAGTTAGAAAAATAGTAGTTACAGTCTTTTTTTTTCTTTTTTTTTTTTTGCCCAAGCTTATTAGTAAATTATTTTGTGCTCCATATATGCTTCCTGACACAACACAAACTTCTCTTCTACTCAGCCATTTTGTCTGAAAGCACACTACATAGTGCATGCATCTTGTTTCTCCTGCCTGATATGTTGATGACTCCATAAAAAAAGCTAAAAGTTAAACAATATTTTATCCCTTTAGAAAAAAAGAAATCTCGATTACATGTATATATTTCATTATAAGTGATATTAAAAGAATATTGTTATTTGAGAAAAACAGTCACTGAAAAATTAGTGTTAAAATAAATGTATGTAACGGGACTTGTTTCTAAGGAAATCACATTCCATTTTAGTTGCTGGTACATCAGTTGATTTCCATATGTAATTAATACATGTCCATATTCCATATGGATGTTGATTCAGTGTGTCCATACACACATATTGCTTTGGAGTCAATGGCAATGCCCACACTAAAGAGCTCATGCACTGCAGAGGACCCTCTTCATCAACACATCATCTTGTTGTGTTAGAGGTGCAGGGAGGCAATGATGACATATGCCAGAAAGTGCTCAAGTACAGGTAAACAGGGACATGTGGTGAATCCGTGGTGAATCCCTATCACCGACGGTGGGCTCAGCCCCAGAAGGTCTGCCCAGCGCCATGGGTGGCAGGCCCACCTGCATGGTGTTTGTTCTGCCTCAAAATTCTGAAAACACTTCTATCTAGTGAATTTCACAGTCTCTCAGATCAAATGTTAACTCTAGAACAAAACCTGGTTTAGATTGTGCATAACCACCAAAAATATGATTTCTGTAATAGTTTTGCCATTAATCTGACTATTAGGGTGAAGGTAAAAGGTATTAGGTAAAAAGGTGCAGTACTTCTCTACACAAAAGTAACAACCCTTCTTCTCAGTTACAAAAGTTTCCGAAGAAGAGGAAGGCTCAGGAGCTATGTGAGCAGCTGAGATGAAGCAGTAGATGGTGTCAGTAGTGGTGGGGCAATAAGAACTCTTACCTCTGCTATTTGGAGACTACGAATATGCTCTGTTCCCCATTCCTAGGTTCCTTTCCCTCACAAAGTCCATGTGTGCAGGACTTGGTGTGTGTGTGTGTGTGTGTGTGTGTGTGTAACAGGAACATGTCTGTGCGTGGTTGTCCTCGCACATTTATATTCTGAACTGGAACATCTCTGCCTACCAGAAATACCTAGCATAGATAAGAGAAAATACAACCTGCTATGGCATACAGCTATGTCAGTGTTAAACTAGGTGTTTAAACCAGAGCTTCTTCCCTGTGGTGGAAACCTGAATTCACATCATCTCTTTCAACCTCTTATTCCTCTTTATAACCCCTCACTAGCTGTAAGGTATTTGAGTAAGACTGAATTGGCCACTGATCCAGACTAAGGGAATCAAGATTAAGTTTAAATTGTATCGTCTGTAGAAGGTATTGGAATTAAAATAGCAGAGACTATGTGGAGAATATTTGATCAGGAGGATTCAGCACGTCTTTCCTACTTACAATCTTACTCTTTTCATAATAACCTTCATTTTTCTAAATGTTGGCAAAAATACTTAGCTATTTCTTTCCCCTATTTTATCCTTTCCATACAATATTGAATACAAAATGAGGTTAAAAGGGGAACATTTCCTAATATTCTACTTTTACTTTGTTTGATTTTCTCATTGGTATGGTATTATCTAGTCAAAGAGACTTCCTCCAGCAGCCTTTTGAGAAGTGTTCTTTGTTAAAGGAAGTTTTTATTTCATTCTGCCAAGGAAATGAACCAATTTGATATGATCCTTTTATCCTAGAGAAAGGGCACAACTTCTTTATTTTCAAGGTTGTGCATTTTTCCAACTGTAAAACATACTCCACTACTGAAGCCATAATTATATGCACTTGTCAATCAGTCTTAACCTACTACAGTATGGTTATAGCGTTTTATCTAAAAAGTGGAGGATTAAAGGCTTTGACCAAAATGAAAGGTACACACAGTGGACAAAGTACAATACACATTATAGAGCGCTAGAGAGGTAGGTGTAGGAGGTAACAATAATTGATTTTTCACTGGCATTAAAGAATTATTTAAGAATATCTGAAAAATATTTAGGATATGATATTTTGCCTCCCTTTTTGTTCTTGTCACAAACACTTGCAGGATCCCATTTATAAAGTGATAATATAGTGTATATGCTACATCATGTTAGGAAATTACATCTAAAATTTTTAAACTGAAAGAAATAGGGAAAATAATGCCTACACATGACATATATCTTATTCTTATAAGGTAGAAATCTTTCATAATATAGAAGAACTATCTGTTCATGCTTTTTACTATCAGGTTCAAAATCTTAGAATTTGAAATCTGGAAGCAAAATCACATCATTAATTAGTATATTGCCAGCAAGAAATAAAACTATAAGAACTCTGTTCCTTTCCTTAGTCAACTGTCAGTTTTGCAGGATAGTGGAGAGGTGTGCTAGAGCAAACATAGCAGTAAAACAAAATCCACAGATAAATTTCCTAATTTAGACAATTCTCAATTTCCCCACAAAAGTTGCAGGTGTTTTTCAGGGTCCGTCTCCCCACCCTACATGCATTCTGCAGCAGTAGACGTGCTGAGTACAACAGGCCAACTCAGAGGGAAGAATAAGACTGCTTTGTTTACTGAAGTTTGTAGCGTTGTCCTTAACGGTCGAGGCCCTCTATAGACAGGTAAAGAGCAGCCTCATGTTCACAAGCCCTGGTCCTCGTGGGGGACTTCAACCACCCAGACATCTGTTGGAGGTGCAACACAGCAGGGCACAAGCAATCCAAAAGCTTCCTGGAAAGCATTGAAGATAACTTCCTTCTCCAA
>VXBL01010267.1:0-18456 GCA_013400195.1 Aramus guarauna
AGCCAGAGCCAGGACACACATGTGTTGCATATTAAATTGTATGAAAACATGCTACTTTGCATAAGACCAGCTTGGAGCTGATTGGTATCTGTTTCACAACTGCATTTGGTTCAGTCAGTTTCAGAAGTGGATGATCAGTTAACGCTGATAGCATTAAAATTTGAATCTACTTTATTCTAAAAAGGCATGACCAAATACATATAGTTTAAAGTTCGAGAAATTGCCTGCCTGATAAACTGAAGATTCATCTTTACATTCCTGAAGAATTCAGAACTGATAAGGGATGGATAAAGCTCATCCAATCAGAAATCCCTAATCTGTGGGATTTATGAATTTATCTTTATTAATCTCCAAATAATTCTGAATTGCATGCAGAGTTTCACTCTTAATCTTCAATATCTTCACAGAATTTTCCCACCTTACTGTTATGAAATGTTTTCTCTTCCCGTGATAGTTACATTCCACTGGAACAGTCAAGCCATTGCCCTCAAGAGTGAATCCTGAGACAAAGATAATTTTGTTCATAACTGATGTAGAAATTTTTATCTTTTTTCCAGGTGATGGCCCTTTCTTTTCAATTATAGTGACTTCAATATAAAGTGAAAACCTAGTCAGACCTTACCTTCCTATCGAAATCCAACAGAATCACGCAAATAAAAAAGGGCAGTTAAAAAAAAATAAAAAAAATCCTAAAATGACCATTACAGAACAATTCTCTGACATCTTGGTATCAGAAAAATTGCAACCATTGTGAAAAGATGGATAGGTGGATGGGATGGTTGATATAATGCAGCACTCTGACTTTGCCAGATTTCTTCCTGTTTTATTTATACCTGAGTTACTCAAAGACATATTCAGATTACTTACCACTCAATTGCTTTTTACAATAGTTACAAATAATATTTAAGACTACCCTTTTTGTAAAATCAAGTACCTGTCTAAAAACAGGCTAAAATGTCCTCACAGTCTTTACAATCTGTTGAATGAAATCAAACCGATTGTTGCCTTTATGAGGTTTGTCTATGTTTCAGAGAACGCTTCTTTATGATAAAAATATATCATAGGTGATAAAAATAGATGCTACAATTTTTACTGTCACAAGTTGTAGGCTACTGTGTTGCCTATGAATAGCAACGCTCATTTTACAACATCCATAATTGTGATATATTGTATAAATGAATTCCTTAGTATCACAGACTTTACTAATTTCTACTTTTAATCTTTGTTTTTCTTATGCTTCTCTGGTGTATCACTTTTGTGGAAAATAATAATGATTGACATAATAATAATTTATTAACATATTATATAGTACATGCCATTGTAAAAATCAATATCTAACTTCAAAGAAAACTATGACCTCCGTTTAGCATAACAGATCGTGTTTAAAAAATCAATAAGGCTTAATTAGTTATTAGGCTTAAAAATGCACACAGCTGGGCTGCTGAATTGAAATCCAATTTTGTTACATTATTCATTTTAGCTCTTTGTGAACATAAAAAGTGACATAAGTCAAATACTGCATCTCAATGCATACATTTTTACCGACGTCAGAATGCGGAAAGACGGAAACAATAGTTGTAGAACAACTTAGGGAAGACTGATATAAATTAAATTTATCTTTGTCTCCTTTAGTTACTGCTATTCATATGTTTTATGTGTCCTTTAGTCTGTGGAGTAGAGCTTCATAGTAAGCCTCATCCACTGAAGTTAACAGAAATCAAGTGAATACAGTAACCCCATCTTCCTTTTTTTTCTCGTCACTCTTTGGTTTCAGATGCAGCATAAAGAGCAGTTTGAACTTCTTCCAGTTGTCATCTTGCTTCCTGGAGAAATTAACATCTAGGCAAATTGAAGGGCCATGCTTCTAATTAGTGCTGGGGTTTTGTTTCTCTCTTATTGTTTCTGGTAGCGTGCTGTTGGTGGTGACCCGTCAGAGTTTACAGTCTTTGTCAAGCAGGATTAAAGCTAGGCAGTGCAGTTATCTGCACAGCTGCCACCCTGGTTATGTCCTTAATCTTGTTACGCAGTTAAAAGCATGGCCATTTCCAGTGACCTCATGTGCCTCCAAGAGACCTAGCATGGGGAGAGGACTTTGCATCATATGATGTCATCACAGTTACAGGGAAATACTGAGGATTTATTGACACTATGTCTATGTCCTCTCCCAAGTCTTGCAGGGGTCTCTGCCAAGCACTGACTGATTGCAGCTCCCCATTGAGGTCAGCTGTGACAGAGCGTATCAGCCAATTCATTCTGGTGTACAACTTAAAGCAGAAGAGACTACAGACTGAGATTACAGACTAGTTTAGGTAGATAACAGCTCTCTGTTAAAAGGCAGAGATATCAGGAAACGTTTCGACATGTCATCTGTTTTAGGCAATATTTTCTCATATGATAAATGGCCTTATAGGGCCAGAGTTGTTTTTCTTTTTAATGCTTGAAGATGCAGGCAGATTTATGGCAGAGTTTTCTCAACTACTTTAGTAGATTGCACTGCTTCTATCAAACAGAAAACCTACTTCAACACTTTGGAAACACCAGTAAGGGTTTGCCTGCTTTTAGGTACATAAAAAGCTCCAGGCACAAGGGAGCTTGTGGGGAAGTAGGAAATGCTTATAAAAGCATACAGATACACAAATAACTCCTTGAGTGGATAAAAAAGAGTGATAAAAGAAGATCCCTGCTTATTTGGCATCAATTCATAGTTCACCAGTGTCAGATCTAACAATGCTTTTTTGATATTCTCCATAAAATTTTTTCTTCTTCTGTTTGAATAGTGATAGTGAATAGAGTTAATGTGCATTGAATTTTCTAGTAAATTGCTAGTTTGGGGTTTTTTTTTTGGTTGGGGTTTCTTGTGGGTTTTTGTTTGTTTGTTTGTTTTTGTTATATGCCCATAAATTTCTGATTAAAACCCATACAGTGATTCATGATCCACAGCATACATAGCATAGTTCTCATAAAAACAGTTGCTCATTTACAGTTTCATACCCCTAACAATGAATGCACAGGAAAAAAAATCGGATGTCGAACACATAACACTAGGAAGCAGGGAGTATCATGATTTATTTTTAACAATCTACATCCTTACAAGATTTAATAAGGAAATTACAATTGTCATCTTGCGTTCAGCACAGCGTTCTCCCACTGAAAGTTATGACTTGGTAGGGAACATTACTTCTGTGCATAATCAATATCTTTGCTTTAGAGGAAGTAAATTTATTCTTAATTTACTATAACATAGAGAATAGTAAAAGACATGTCAGCTTTAAAACATTACAGAAAAAACTCCATGGGCAGCAAACAGTTACTGGCTCCAAAAACAAGGACTGGCATGGAAATTCATTTTCTTCTTCATAGTTCTTTCTTTTTCAACTGTTTATGTTTACATTCAAGTCGTTATGTTTACATTTTAATTGCTTCTCTTTTTAAAGCAATGTCAACAAGTGTGAACAAACAACTAAACTAAAAGAATCTTCAGCCTGTTGTCTGCATTTATACACAACACCCCTAGCTATAAAATGATTACAGTAGTACTCTGGCACTCACAGCCTGTTGTATGGTATATAAGGCTAAATGTAACAGGATGCTTTCCAAATATTCTGTAAGAAGAATGTGTGAGAGAGATATAAATATTTTCTAATTTGCAATGGTAGAACATACATCTTCATCAAATTAGTTTCATGAGCTGGGAGTTCATCATTCCTTTTTACTACTTAAGGCCACTGAAAAGAATTAATACGTATACATAGATTTAAATAGATTGGTTTCATTTTGCTTAAAAATTCATGACTAAAAATTCTGAAATTTTCCATTTATGCAGATTGTAAGATTTCCCCACACTATGCATCTGGAAAAAAGAAAAGCAATGAATTAAGTATTGAAAGCTAAGAGTGAATTTCACAATGAGGTAAAAGAGTAAAGAAATGGTTAAAGAGTGTAAAAAAAGGGAGGGGAATAGAAGGAAAAATATACTTATGAATACTGAACTATCTATGGGTTAAGGCTGGTATGCACTGGGTGAGAGAAGAGCTAAATCCAGCTGGAAATCTGACCAGCTCCCCTTTCCATGGATGTGACATCACTACTAATACCAACCAGTTCCAAAGGGAAAGAAAAATACTGCACTTAATATTTTTTAATCACTGAGTAAGCTTGTAGTGACTTGACATGGTATAAGTAAAAGCTGATCTGTTTCTGTTTAACCCCATTTATGAATAAAAATGTTCATGTTTTTGCTGCTATGATAAAAAAAATATTAGTCATACTCTACTGAATCTGATATGACTGTCACTTAGATAAATCTGCAAGCAAAATTTTCTATTGTATTTCACTGAAAGAGTTCAACACATTTCTCTTCCTGAACGCACATTACTCATTCCAGACCAAAGAGCATGTCCACATAAAATAGGCTCAATCATATTGTTAGGAAGGAAAAACTTAGATGCCAAATTAGCATATGCACAATGTTTGGCTCAGAACGTGCTATAACAGAATCCTCTATGATCCGAGCTAATGAATTAGCTTCTATAGCAAAGAGCTTGGTTTAAACTCCTTGCAAGGCATAAAGAACAATATGAGATGCCTGCTAAACAGTGATGTACATCCTTTGAAAAGAACTCCGCTCTGATACTCCTGTATAAGTTCGAAATAGGTTGAATTTGAAGCAAAAACTTCTTCATAATAATTCCTTAAAGTTTAACTGAGGATCTTTATTTTAAAGTGTGGGAATCTCTACAATTGGACTCAAAGACCCTGATTGTGTTGAAAGAGGAGTCTGAGACCAGCTGTCAAGTGGGTTACACATACATATCCACACAAAGGTAAGTATTACTGAGGATTTTAAAAAGCTGAAAAGAGATAGCTTTTAAAGATTTTGTACAAATTGTTATAATCAGAGACTTAGCTCTGCCTACAGTATTTAATGTTGCATAATGTTGAGCTGGATGATGAGGACGGCGAGTGGAACAAACCCCACACAATCCAGGAGGAAGCAGTTTTTGACCTGCTATGCCAACTGGACATCCACAAGTCTATGGGGCCGGATGGGATCCACNGGAAGTGATTGTGCCCCTGTACTCGGCGCTGGTGAGGCCGCACCTCGAATACTGTGTTCAGTTTTGGGCCCCTCACTACAGGAAGGATGTTGCGCTGCTGGAACATGTCCAGAGGAGAGCAACAAAGCTGGTGAGGGGTCTGGAGCACAAGTCTTACGAGGAGCGTCTGAGGGAACTGGGGTTGTTTAGCCTGGAGAAGAGGAGGCTGAGGGGAGACCTTATCGCCCTCTACAACTACCTGAAAGGAGGTTGTAGTGAGGTGGGGGTTGGCCTCTTCTCCCTGGTAACAAGCGATAGGACCAGGGGGAATGGTCTAAAGTTGCGCCAGGGCAGGTTTAGGTTAGACATTAGGAAAAATTTCTTCACGGAAAGGGTTGTCAGGCACTGGAATGGGCTGCCCAGGGAGGTGGTTGAGTCCCCGTCCCTGGACGTATTTAAAAGAAGGATAGATAAGGTACTTGAGGACATGGTTTAGTGGTTATGGGATGGCAAGGTTAGGTTAGTGGTTGGACTTGATGATCTTAAAGGTCTTTTCCAACCGAGATGATTCTATGATTCTATGATTCTATAAGTGTTTTCATTATCATGTTAAGAATTTTCTTGTGCTTCATCTCCTAGCCTTTGAAGACAGAAGGATGGGACACCAGCCTTGGTATCTGCGCTCAGAAAAGACCTCTAGCAAGTTTTAGCACAGTCATTTCAGGCATTTTAGTGAGAGGGGACCTAGCAACAAAATAGTATTGTCATTATAAAAAATCATAGTAATTATTGAAGTGCTCAAATACCTTGAAGGAAAAGAGTCAGAAAATTTAAATCTGAGAGAGAAATAACCCTCTGCTAGGGAAAATGTCATTCAGTATTCCACAAAGCAGTCAGTTGTCAGAAGCCCTCTGAAAATCCTCCTTCCTGCATGCAACACAAATGTTATGACTGCCAAGAGAACTTTAAAACATTGTTTTAATGGTGGAAGAGAAAAACACCCCAGCCAGAATACTGTGCCACAAGAATGACAGAGATTAAGTGCAGTACGGCTAGAACAAACCCATGTTCTACATAACCTGCTCAGGATCCATGCACAGCAAATGGATCATCTGCTTTTGAAATGACATCTCTCTCTATTACACCTTTGACACAAGGTACTGAAGACTCAAACACTTCTCGACATCGTCAGGTGGAGAAGGAACAGTAAGGAAGAAGGGTGATACTCCAACAAATGAAATCACACAAAGCAAGTCTTTTAAGAGAACACGAGAACTGTAAACTGAAGAATATTCTTTCCCAACAACAGGACAAGGAAGCACATTTGTTTTGTTTTGTTTTGTTTTTATAACTCCATTGATTCATATTTTGGTTCATACTTCCAAATATTTTAGTTACAAGCCAGATACTGGATGTTACTGTGAGGGGTGTGTACCTCTCAGAAAACAAACAAAAACTCTGGTTTAATCTAAGATGATTAATTTATTTACTGTGGAAGCTAGAAAATTATTTAAGTTTTACAAGTTAGGGCTTTCCTGGACATATTTAAATTCACTTCCAGATTTAATCTTTGGGCAATAAGTGTCAGTCTTTCAAATTAACACTTATTCTGTAAAATAGCACAAAAATGTAGAGATGCAATCTTCTGTATTTTTATGTGAAAATAAGGAAAAGCATGACCAAAACAGGCAAAAGATGGTTCAGCTATTGCATCTGCAGAGGCCTTACTAGCAGAGATAAAGGTGTGATCATCCCACTCTACTTAGCGCTTGTCAGGCCACACCTGGAGTAATGTGTCCAGTTCTGGTCCCCAAATTCAAAAAAGACATGGGCTGATGGAAGAGGGTTCAAAGGAGGCACACAACGGTGATCAAAGGGCTGCAGAACCTGCCCGATGAGAAAAGACTGTAAGAGTTGGGTCTTTTCATCTGAGAAAAGAAGGCTCAGGGGGGATCTCATCACAATATTCCAGTACTTAAAGGGCGGCTACAAAGAGGATGGAGGCTCTCTCTCCACAAGGAGCCACAAGGAGAAGACAAGGGGCAACGGGTACAAGTTGCACCAGAAGAGGTTTCATCTTGATGTAAGAAAGATATTTTTTACAGTGAGAGTGATCGATCACTGGAACAATCTCCCCAGGGATATGGTAGAGTCAACATCACTGGACATTTTCCAGATGCAATTGGACAGGCTGCTAGATCATCTCCTCTAGGCTCCCTTTACCCTGAAAGGTGGGACCAGATGATCTTTGGAGGACCCTTCCAACCTGAGCTGGTTTATGATTGTATGCTTACAATTCACATAGATTCATCTGATGTGACTAATACAAACTACATTAGGAACCTTTCTGACATATCAAATCAAAATAGAAGTCATAGTAAGCACGTTTTAGATCTTCTGTAGGTAGTGGATAATAGGATAGCTGGAGACTTCCTGGAGTAAATGGGATTTACAGCCAGAATTGCGAAACCACCAGAGAGCAAAAATGGGGAAAGACCCTTTAATTTTGCAAACCTCTCTCAAAACAAATACCTTAAGGACTTAAATTAGCCATCAGCAAAAAAACCCTGATTCATTTTGCTTCAGGTAAAACTTTCGTTCCATTTAATATGTCACTTGGGTTTGATATAATATAGAATACTGCACATGGAAATGAGCACTTCAGAGGGAATCTTCAGAGGTCTGAGGTGTGTAACCCACCGGGCTGGTAGTTAAGCTGGGAAATCACAAATGCTCAGAAAAAAAAATTAATGCTGACATACATACATGGTACAAAAATGAACTCTGCATATGAAACTCAAGAAAACAGACAAAATAGATGTACTGGATGCAGGTGGCCAGGTGCTGGCAGGAGGGACCTGCAGGGCAGCCTCTGTGAGGAAGCTGGTGGTGTCTCTGCAGATGATTTTCCCAAGTACTTAAATATTTGTCTTCTTTGTTTCTCAATTCTCAAATCAGTAATTAAATTTATTGGCAGGGAATTAAGTTAAATTCACAAAGTTGAGTCTGTTTTGCTCATGACAATGGATAGACCATAATTTTGTTTAAAGATCAGTTATTTGAATTATGTTGGCTTGAAAAATAGAGTAGATCTGAATTTCATTTTTGCCTCTAATGGGAATTTGTCCTTAAGTATAAGCAGCCTAGAACCATTGAGTTTGTTATTAATATCTTGCATTTTTATAGAGCTTTTCATACTGAAATATCCCAAAATATTTTATAAATTACAGCCTACTGGTCATCCAGCTTCCTGCCATTTACAGCATCTCCAGCAATAAAGACTAAAGAATAATTTTGGCAATGGAAATGACAGACATATTTCATTGAACATAATTTTTTCTACTGCTTTTGGAAAAAAAAAAAAAAACCAAAAACCAAAACAAAACACTGACTGCCTTCCAGGAACAAGAATTCATCACTGGAAAATTACCCTTGATATCTTCTCAGAAAGAACATTTTGTGGAGTCTGTACATCTAGAAGTGGTGACGGGAGCTATTCAGGCTGTGCTTCCTGTGTCTTTGCCATGAAGACAGCTGGAGGTCCCTGTGAGAGTGGTGGCTGGGGCTCAGACGCTGGATAAAGGAAATCTCTGCCAGACACCGTGATGCTGAGAAATGACTGAGGAGTTCAGAAGCAACCTCAGATGGCCCACGCATGCTGCAAGAGGTGGCCAGTGGAGAACTGTTCCATGTCAACAATCTTTGATCTATATTCAGAAGTGTGTGGTACAGTTCCTAATCACACACTGTCATCCAGGGCAGAGCTTTTCATGGTATCTGGTTAAAATAAATAAATATATAAACTTGATTTTCTTTCACTGAAACTGTGTACGATATAAATTGTTTTGAACTCCGCACTGTTTCCTTCAGCATTTTGAGGGTGGTTGTTACTCTTACATACTTGCTAGAAGAAAAATGCATATACTTTAACAAATTTTAATACGACAGAATGAAGGTTTAACAGCTTGTGACTAGGGAGTTAAGAAACATTACAGTACAGAGATTTTGTTTTCAGTTTGGTTTTAAAAAGATCTGGTACTCTATATTGTTTAGCGTATGCCAAATAAAACAAGATACTCTGTTTCTCGACAAGTGAGGACCTATGAGCAAAATTTTCAGGCAATGGTACATGTAAATGTCAACCTTTGCCCATAGAAAAACAACAACAACAACAAAAAAAGAGGATTTTAGAGATAAAGTCTTCATTTTCCTTTTGGCACTCTTTGTATATTTAAAAGTAGCAAAAAATGCAAAGCCATTGCGTGGGTAATTCATATTGAAGTCATCCTGGGCCAGATTTACAAAAGCAGATTTTTCATTATCTTCATGGTCTGAATGCAAACATAAATGCCCTTATGTGGAATATGCGTCACTGTACACTCGTTATACATTCAGTGGGTTCCAGAATATTCCCCGGCTGTGCTACTTAAAGTTATACAACCTAATGACTAAACTCACAAATACTGATCTGCAGTTCTATACAAAACATCATTATTTTCTGGTCCTTTCACCCTGTGTTCATTAGATATGGCATGTTGCTACTTTTACTTTAGCATTTCTCTCACCCTGCTAAATGGTTTCTTGTCCTCAGCAGTTCTGTTAAAGTGCGACTGACAAAAGATGCTCAGGTTGATGAAGAGTTTGTGACTAATTAAGGAGATTTCTGGGAAAAAAGGAAAAAAAAATGTACCTAGTCTCTGCTTGAAATGTTTAAATGCAGTGAGATGTCTCAATCAGAACCAGATCTATTTATTATGTAACTGTTTCTCCTCTACAATAGTTTACATTTGTTTTTCAGGATATTTCTAAAAAGTTTATTAGTAAGCTTATTACCATAAGCTGGGAAGTTGCAGGAAAGGAGTGTTTTGTTTCCCCAAAGCATTTGCCACTGATGACTGATGGATACAGGCTACTGATTTGGATTATGTTATTTTCCTCATATCTGATCCTGACCTGTTCTTGATTTTAAAATAAATTATTAGCTTGTACATAGTCCTCTAATAATTTAGACAAGTTAATGGATCCCATCTACCTTTTTCAAATTATTTGATCTAATTACCTGTCGATAGCCATTTGTGGGAGGAAGCGAGGGTCTTTGTCAAATACAAGACCCAATATTTTCTTCTGTGATGATTTAACAGAATGGTGGAATAATGAATTATTTTTCAGTGAAGGAATAGTGAGTATTCGTCCAATCCCATTGGCATCCGTATTGAAACCCCTTGGATTTAGCATTGCAGGTATTTTCACCAGTGTCTCAGAGTATTCCGCTTACTTAATCAGAAATATGACCATGCAAAGCCCAGCTATCTTATTCCTCTGCACCTTTCTAACTGATTGGCTGGCTTTCCCTGCTCACTACGCCAAAGCTGGTGCTACTTCAGCTACCGCTAGTTTTTAATGGTTACGCAGTGCTAGTATTTTTACAATCTCATTGCAAATACTGATGGATTCAGAAGCCCTTTACGTAGGTATCATACAGGTGCAGGCATGGCCAATAGTAATGGTCCAGTATTTATTTACTCCAGGTTTATGAGCCTCTTGCACAGTCACTTCTTTCTCTCTCTTGAATGGGTCGGTGCCCTACTCCAGAATGAGACCATGGGACACAAATAAAGCAAACTCATTCTCAGATAAGGTATTTGATGTGGAACAGTCTGCTGCAGTTCAGAGATGCCACTGGAAAGACAGTGAAAAGGTCCATGAAAGTACACAGAATTAACTCACCAGAGAAGGTGACTGGTAAACGCTAAGTCATTAAAATTTTTTTCCAAAGATTTACAGCTAACAGTATTTGGGAGGAGTTAATTGGAGCAGCTAAAGGCAGAGGTTAGTTAGATTGATCTTCCAAGTCTCATTTAAAACAGGAGAGGACCAGAGGGTCTTAGAAAAAGTTGACCTACTTTTACATGTTTTTTACAAAGTAATTTAGCTCTGAAAGAGCTCAGAAAAAGAGCAGCTCAAATGTTGAAAATCTGCCAAAATCACAGTCTTACAGGGGAGAGTGATTGCCAGCTTTAGAAACAAGTGTTTCCATCTACCTGTAATGATGCAAAAGCTACAGAAGGGAAAAAGTCCATAAATCCATAGCTGCTTCCGCAATGTAGTCAAGAAGTCCTTTTAGATTCTCTGAAACTAAAAGTAAAATCTGGCAGTTGTTTTGGATTTTTAATTTTCACTCCTACTGAAAGATAATACTTAGCTTTTATAGTATTTTTATACACTTCAAGGTCTCTCTAGTGTCGTGAAGTACTAAATTAGAAAATCTCTCCAATCATCACTAATGAAATAGTGGTTGAATGTTTCACAGAATAACCTTTGGTGCAGTTTATCATATATCTAAATTAGAGAAGGCTCCAAGAAAGGACAGGGGATGTACCTTACTCTTTCCTCAAGTTACAAGATCACATACAAACACTGCAGAGCAGCTGTTTATGGGTGTAAACAGCTTTCCTAATAGTAGTTTGTTTATGTACCATACTCTTACTCACATCAGTCTCAGCGAGTATCTCCTAAACAGCGTAGCAGCTCAGGTTTCCATCTTCTGTGATGTGGTAAAGCTACTAAATCTTCATCCGTGCATTTGCTCTGTTCCTTTCACTACTGACGTACTTTGTTCTCTCACCAGTCAATTCCATTTTCAAGAGCCATCGTTCCATAAAGCTAAGCTTTGCCAGTTTTCAAATATCGTTGTAATTCCTAGATAATTTTTTTTAGATTATCCTACAAAACTCACCTTCATCCTAAGAATAATTAAACTGTTCTCTGTCACTTGTGAATCATAACTTAGACAAACTGTATTTCTCTTTTATCTTTTGCTCTTCAGACATTTCTTTCAATTTGCTACTGACCCTTGCTGCTGCTTTCTGAAATGTCTCCCGTTTCATTAAACCTCTTTTTTTTAGCAGTTAATTTGACTTGAGATATCTCAGCATTTGACTTTTTTGCTGGAGAAGTCCCTGTCTGTAATTATCTTTCTATTCTTTGTCTTGAAGCAGCTATGTTTGTATCTGAAATGTCTATTGGTGACTTTTCCTGCAGTAAGCTAGATGACATGTATAAATGACATTTATTTCGACACCTTCTCCTTTCCTTGCAATTAGCGTCCGGTGTTCCCTCAGTGAATATCTGCTGTTGGTATTCTTTTCATTTCCCTGGTTTAAAAAAAAGTTCATCAGATACCATCTCTGGGCTGCTTCCCAACATCCCGGGTGAGCCCGTGGCAGCAAGCTGGGATGAATATGCCTTGCGCTTCCCGTTTGGATGCGGTAGCTCTGGCCACCGTAAGGCAAAGGCAGCTTTCTTCATAGAAACCCTCAGTTGCAAGTTTAATTAGCCCACTGCAGTAATCCCAGTCCCCCCTGCTTTGCTCCAGACATGTTCCCTCATCTGGGTGAGCAGTAAGGACTCCCGACCCATACAAAGATGCAGCGTGAGAATTTCATTTGAAGAAACAAAGGATCAAGCCTCTCACACCAAGTCTTAGATCTCCTCTCCTCCAAAAAATGTTGCTCCCCAAACAATGGGGTTTAGTTCCCCTTTTACTTCTCTTTTACAGGGTCCTTTTATCTGGTCTGCTTTAATGAGGCTTCACTGACTTGTTTCCCATAGCAGTTCCCTGAGTACAGATGAAGTTTTCTACTGATTAGGTTATTTAATACTTTTATCATATCAAAATCCATTTTATGCCTGAGGTAGATGATAAATAATTTCCAAGGCACAGGTAAAAAAAATGTAAGTCTTTGCACAGATTTTGCTTAGATAATACAATGTAACATGGATTATGTTTAATGTTTGACATGAGTCTTTCAAGATCTATTAAAGCGTTTTCATACAACATGAGGCAAAGCAGGAGAGGTTGGTATTTGCAGCTTCTCTTTTCTGGATGTAATTCCCAGGTACAACTGTAACCAGAGTACAAAGAAGTAGGTTAAAACTGCAAAAGCTATCAAATTGGTAATGATACTGAGAAGAACCCTGCTTGTTTCAGCTTTGTCAGTAGATATTCAGAAAGAAAACTGCATTTGCATTTCTAAAAGATTGCCTGTTTTCACGAATGATTTCCTGTTGATAGTGCATTAAATTACAGCCCGGCGTTGTCCTTCCCCGTCTGTATACAGAACTTCCCCAGGTAGACAAGCAGCACGTCCAGCTCCAGGCAGAGGCAAATACGAGAACTGGGTGAGTTACGTAGGATTAAGAGATGCAGAGTGTCCCACTGCCCAACAAAGGAAAAGCAGTTTCTCCAGTGCACGCCGTAAGAAGACTTTAACAAAACCAAACATACGTGCAGAGTCTCCCTTAGCAATCTGAATGAGGATTTATGAAGCCTGAGACAGTTCTGGGCCGCGTGATCGACTGGGAGAGCGCTGCCATTGCAGAGCAATGGAAAAGGGCTGCTGGCAGCAGCGGGCTGTGGAGGCAGGAGGGGTCAGGGGACACTCAGATTTCTGCTCTCAGACTCTCCGCCCTCACTTCTCAGGCAAAACTCCAGATCTGAGCTGCTTGCTCAAAACAGCAACTGCGACCATTTTTCATTGTGAAAGTGCTTGATTAGCCTTGGTCCTTCGGGAACTTTTTTCTTGCATGACATAAGAGGGAATAGTTTATTTTAAAGAGAATAAACAGTCTAGTTAGAAGCCAGATCGAGGCCAGATCAAAATTCAGTAATTCTATGAATCCTTTACGAAGGAGTTTCACGGTAACATTATGCCAATTAGAATAACATGCAAGAAGGAGTGGTTTTCTGGTTATCTGAGTATGCGGCCACAAAGTTCAAATGTTCATTGTCAGTATTGTGAGTAGTTTTATTTACAACTGGAGCACTCTCAGTTCCAGTTGCTCAATATGATGACCAAATACTGCTATCACAAAACAGCAAGGATAATTCAGGTCACCAAAGGAAGTATCTTTGGCTATCAATAAACAGTACAAAAAAATCCCCCCCCCCCGCGCAACTAATGCTGATTAAAATTCTGTTAAATTTGTTTATTACAGAGACATCGAATTTTTTTTGTTCTATGCTATGTATCTTTTTGCTTCATGCTTTATAGTGACAACACATCACTTGTTCCAAACGATTAACATCAAGACAGTGTCTCCAGGTATTAAATATAAAGTATCTCCTATGTCACGTAGGTAGGTCAGATTATCCAATTACCCATCAACATTGTTTTGGTTTCCATGGTTACTCAGGAGATGCTAGCATTTTTCTTCCACACCGTTGGTTGCCAAGGCTACAACAAGTTGTTAAAAAATACAGCAGTTACAAGTGCAGATTGCAGGGGTGTAGTCCTTCTGCATTCGGCAATTACTTGTAGTAAACCTCGCTTGATGCAGCGTTTGAATCCTGAAGGCATTCCCAAGCAGCATTCTTCTTTGGGTTAACCAAGTTACTAAGTTTGATCTAAAAGGAGAAAATGCTCACCTCAGCTATCAGACGTACAAAGTGCACGAGGCTGGCATAGCTACGTTGCCTGAAATAAAGCACTTGGATACCTCTGGCAAAAGATGGGAATGTGCTGATCTTAATTATGTTATTCTCAAATAGAATCCCAACCCAAATCAATGGAAATTGAATCACAGCAGAATGTCATGTACATTTAGGGCCCATATTACCTTACCAACAGGAATAATTTCATGCACTGGGCAATAGCTACTTGTTAAAAAGAATTGCAAGTATTTGCAAATGTCTGCTGCATTATGTAAACTGGCAAAATGAGACAAAACGGCCTATGAACACAAAAAGGGATAAAATAGGTTGGGCACTCAGCTAGGTTTATGTTTTCCACCCACAAAATGCTAAAGACAATTTTAGGTGGATGTTTAAATGTCAAAGTGTCTGAACTGCAGGCAGAATACACAGAAGTAACTGAACTGCATTCAGAGTCTGAACTCTTAATGATTTACATCAGAGATTGCATGTAAAAATAGAAGCTAATTGCAATTTTTCACTTCAATATATTAAAAAAATAAAATCCTATATTTTCATTACAAGAAGTGTTGTCTAAGTTTTGCACTTAGTTCAAACTGAAAGAAGAAAAGAATAGCTGTACTTTTCAGACACATGTAACCCCATAAAAACAAATGACTTGCCGAAAATAAATAATTTCATATCGTGTGAAAACTAAAAAAATTCTGCAATGTGCTATAACACATGAAATGGCCCTAAGGCCTATAATATTTATTATTAAAAAGACAAAGCAAAATATAATTAAAAACTACGCTCTGCGTGGGCAGGAACATAATATACTCTTGTCTGAAATGACAGACCACATTTCTCAGGCATAATATGACTTTGAAAAATCAAAAATAACTTACCTCCCATGAAAGAAAAGATTTTCTTTTTTTTTTTTTTTTTTTTTTTTGGCCTTCACAAAAAGTTCTAGAAATGCTGAATATCAAGTAAAGTAAAATCCTGAGGTTTTTTTGTTCTGTGCTGAGATTTTTTTTGAAGTGTGCTTGTCAATGGACATCTCTTTATCTCCTTTGTAAGATACTTTATTTAAATTTGGTGGCACAATCTTTTTCTTTTCAAACCCAGACAGGAAATTTTCAGTCATTTCTTCATATTATTAACAACTTATTATTGACAATAACTTTTTAAATGCACAGAAAAATTAGAAAAAATAGAAATAGCTTTCTTGATTTCTGAAACACACACTATCCGCCTAAACTCAGGTACAGCTAATGTACAGCCTTACCATTGCTTCCGAGCTCAATATGAGAATAATCTCCACAGACCAAGAATTTGCCTTTTAAAGTATTACACTGTAATTTTAAATGCCTCACTATTCTCATGCTAAAGACATCACAGAATCTGTGACAAGAGTCTCATTATCTGCAGAACAAGAAAGGGGTTTGAAATATGCTTGTGTATTTATTTTTCTTCTGTCCAGTTGCCTGCTTTCCTTTTTGCAAACTGGTTTTATTGACCCACTACAGAGTTCCCATTTTCAGTTCATTAGTTGATAAAAAAGTCAGTAGCCAGCTGATTAAACAACTGCATGAAGAGATTTGCAAATTCATAGTCATCATATTTTATTCAGGACCAAGTTCAATTTCAGTTGAAATTTAAGCAACTTATTAACTGTATTTGGGGACTGACTTCTTAAGCTACGAGCAGCCTGTAATCCTAAGGCGTTAAAATAACCTCTGGAATTCATTAGAAAGTTGCAAGCTTTATGCGGGAGCTGGTCCCCAACTGACCTTCAGCCAAGCAGAAAACGTTCTGATGACACTGTCAAACTTTTTAATATATAGAGCTAAATC
Organism: Aramus guarauna; assembly: GCA_013400195.1. NCBI lineage: Eukaryota > Metazoa > Chordata > Aves > Gruiformes > Aramidae > Aramus > Aramus guarauna. Next base: position 16,308 of record VXBL01010267.1, read on the forward strand.
TCTGCTATCTCTAGGATTTTCCAGAACATGAAAATCAAATCTGGATGTTTAGCTGGGTCAGAACTATGTTAGGATGCTTTTAAGTCCAGGATTTTACTGTGACCCATTATTCAAGGGCTGTCTGAAAAGAGCTTTGTGGAAGAGCTGCACTCCAATTCATGAAACGCGCTTCAGTGCACCAGAAAATAGCAGCATAGACGATATTTGAGATACCGTAACAGAGATAATGTACTGCAAAAATTCAGCAACACTGTAGAAAACTGTACAGAGCAGGAATATGCTGCACAGTGTGGGTGTTTAGGAAACCAGACTTTTCTAGATGCCTTTTTTGAGCCATTTCTTTGAAAATGCAACCTTCCCATGCTTTCCATCAGCTACCAAGTTGTGTGAGTTGGCAGCTACCGAGCTTTGCGCCTTCTTACCGATGGATCGTATGGAAACCAGGAGCTAACACGGGGTGAAAAGGAACCCGCCTGTTCACAGACTATAAATATGTAGACACCACAATCAGCTTGTGAATCCTGGGCTAAACGTGGCTGGATGCCAGGTTAAGGCTACCACGTACACTTCTCCATAGCTGTCTGCAGCTATGTGGGACAGGACGCTGCATTAGCTGAACTTCTGGTTTGACTGCACTTTACGTAAGAAATATTTGAAATTTGATTCTACTAAGGAGCTCTCCAACATAAAGAAGGGTAAGAATGAGTTTTATATGAAAGATTCTGGTCAAGGTAGGATTACACTGTGAGGTATAAAACCACTTGAAACTCCGGCTAATTGCAAATAGCTTGGATTTTGTGTTCTGGGCCCTCTATCACTTCCTATATCTATAAACAATACAGTGATATGGTTATAAAAATGAATCCTGGTGACATAAGCCTCTATCTGCTTTAACACCCTATCCCAGTTGGTTATTGCTTTTTGTGGGAGCGGCCTAGCAAGGTGATTTCTGGTAGATTATCTATGTCTGCCTCCTTTAAGCCTGGACTGGAGCTCACAGAGCCAGCTGAGAAACCAGACAGGCAGGGGTGCCTGTCATTGCACTGTAATTAAATATGTGTAAAGTGTGACAACATGTTTAATTCCTCAGTTTCCAGAGGTGACTTATTTTTAAGGACTTTAAGGCTATGGGAATTAACTATTGCAGGCCACAGAGGTAAATGACCACAACACAAGGAAAAAGCCTGCTGCAGAAGGGGACAGAGCCCCCGTCCCGCCCCTGCCAGCGCTGCACACTCCCGTCACCCCCAGCTGTCTTGTGACCTCAATGCTCACCCGGGAGGAGCACCCTGTCCTGCCCCTATGGCAGCCAGCACGTGGGGCAATGCGGCTTCCCACCACTTCCCCTGCCCTCACCTGCACCAGGCATCATGGCCAGGCTGGTACCACCACGCTTGGGGAATCATGACGCTAGTGAAGCAAGGGGTGCACGAGCCTCCTTGGTGGCGTTTCATCAGACTTGGCCCTTGGGTGCCCGTGCCCTGCTGAGCAATGCGTTGTGCCCTCCAGGTACAGTGCAGCAGGTTATCGTGCTCATGTCACAGGTTACCCATGCCTTAGGACTGTGGGGCCGCACTCGTCTCTGCTGGTTGTGACATGTAAGTGAACATGTGAGGTCACTGACAATGTTCAGACTTAGGAAAGGGTTAGTGAGGGTGAAGCAACTCTTGCTCTTAGATGAGGAGCCCTGCTTCCCTCCTGGCCTCAACAAGCTACTCAGGCATAAAGAAAAGCCACATTTAGACACAGCTCTTCATTATTTTTGGCTTTTAGAAGGGCCACCATGATATGACAGCATCTTAAAATATTGCCATAATATTTTAAAGGAACTATTCTCAGCATGCCCCAAAAGCTTCTCAGCAGTAATGCTAGGCTTAGAAACATCAACAGGAACTCTCATGAAAGCTAAGCCAGAAAACTTACCACTTGATTTATTCAGTTAGGTTTCCAAAAAGCTGAAAGCTCATAAAATCCTTAAGATACATATTGCTTTTTATGGGAAACTCTCAAGCATACCAGCAGCAGAGAGTATTTGTGGTGACTGTTGAGTTTTTTTGAAATTTTGAAATGTTTTTATGTTTGTTTAGACTCATAAGGGAAATGATGATAGAGAAAAGTGGGGTTTCACCTCTCTCATGGTTTCCAACTT
>VXBL01010267.1:19881-72546 GCA_013400195.1 Aramus guarauna
TTGTGCTTGGGATTGCCCCAACCTATGTGCAGGGACCTTGCACTTGACTTTGATGAACTTCATGCGGCTTACACAGGCCCACCTCTCAAGCCTGTCAAGGTCCCTCTGGATGGCATCCCTTCCCTCCAGCGTGTCGACCACACCACATGGCTTGGTGTCTTTGGCAAACTTGCTGAGGGTTCACTTGGTCCCATCGTCCATGTCACCAACAAAGAAGTTAAACAGTGCCGGTCCCACTACCAACCCCTGAGGAACGCCACTCATCGCTGAGTGAGGATGGTCACTCTTTGAGTGTGACCATCCAGCGAATTCCTTATCTACCAAGTGGTCCATCTGTCAAAATGTCATTTAATGCCATTTTCCTCTTTTTCTTTCCATATATATTTATAACTTTGAAATATTTTTTTTAATGTTTGGTTAACATCTTCTATTGCCTTATTTCAAATAGTTTGGACTTGAGTTGTGATTCTCTCAGGCAGACAGGATTTCCCATAGTTGCATCACAGGAATAATGAATTTTGTGGGACACTGCTTGATGGGTTTGTCTCTTCAAGGGACAAGTTTCTGAATAGCCAAAAACCTCCTTTTTTTTTTCTTTGGGTTCTGTGAATATACAAATTTCACTTTTTTGACACATATGATTACTACATGAAATAGAAGAAGTTATTGTCTTTATCCAAGCTTGAAATTATTTTTCCACTGGTGTGGGACATGCTATAAATAGATTGCATTTACTGTGAGTATATAGAATAACAATTACAAGGGATCTTGAGATTTGAGATGGCTTTGCAGACATATGGAGCCTATTTATTATTGACTGTTTATGTCCAAATTTCATTGTCAAATATGCCCAAACCCATTCAAATTACAAACAGGTTATTTGAAAAGTTATTCCCGAATTCTGTAGAAAAGATTGTATTTCTGCTTTCTTAAGCAAACCTGCATTCCTGGTTGTTTTCTGTGTTTTTTCCTGATATTTACAACAAGAAGAGGTGGCTGGGAATAGATTCTTTCACGAAGAGAATTATACAGTATCGAACAGAAGAAATGGAGAACACATTTACACCTCAAAATACTTTTGTGCTTTGCAAATTAACTATTTTGCAGTCATACTTTCTTCCATAGCCTATTATGAAATAAATCAGTTTCTTCATAGCTACTTGCTTATTATGTATGTTTTCTAAATTAATTATTTAGTCTCAGAACAGTTTCAAGTCTGGCTTTATATAGCACAGTACAATAAGCCTACAAGAAAAAAGGAAATTACATTATCTTGAACTTTTATTATAGCTCATCATCTCTGCATATGTAAGCATGTGCATATTTGTGTATATGGTTAGAAAACATTGAACTATCCAAAATATCTTAAGGGATCTGTAGCTGTGTTTTCAGATTTAGTCAATAAAAATCATCATAATAATCNATTAAACAAGAATGCACAGTACTGATGGCTGGATCTGATACAGTCATTTGTCAGTAACATACCAGTGGCCACTAATGATTGAAAAGTCATGATTTTGTTGTCTCAGATACTATGACAGTTAAACACGCTCTGATGCTCCATTAGTGGCTGGGTTTTATAGTTACGTGCAGCTTGAATACTTCTTTGTCTCTGGCTCTGGTCATGGTCAGAGGCACTATGGCAATTTTGCATGATCAGAACTGCTGTACCGTCGCTGTTATATAATACAAATACCTGCTTGGGAGCTAAACTAGATTATGCCTTTCTCATTCTTAATTTGTAAATAGGTATGCAATGTGTCCATCTGACAAGAAGCCCTAATCTGCCCTTCTTTAAGTGGTCATATTCATTTGAATGGGAGTACAATTGGATGGTGAATTTTCTAAAATCTATTTTTGTGTTGGTGGCAAACAGTACATTAACCATATGTCCTGTATTTACCTGCAAAATTGATTAATGTTCTGTATGTTGAAAAGGGCATCCGCTGAATTACTTTCGGCTGTATACATTGATTGCTCTGTAAGTAAAGGCAAGAACTTTCTGGTAGATGTTAATCTAACATTTGCAGTATCATCCTATTAACATAAATTAATTACATACAGTTGTCCAGGAAAGCACAGTGAGAGAGTGCTAAATCTAATAAAGCCTTCCAATACTTTACTGCTGTGTACTGTGTTGCATTTTTGCATGAAAGTGTCTGGTGTTAAAGAAACCTAGTACTGCAAATACCATTTTAGAAACAGTTTCCTTCACATTGAAGGCTCTTATGTGATCAGGTACCTATTTAGTAGACAAAGAATTTGCGAGTCAATGTGGACCCCTTCTTTTTTCTCTTTATCTCCTACCTCCATGTATGCATATTTCTGTGATCTGCCTCACCTTCAGCATTGCCTTTCTAAAAGTTAAACTACTTCTGGTTTGATACAGTAGTTGTTTGCAACAGCATCTAAGCAGCTTAGGTATTTATGTATACTTAAGAAATACTGTACAGAGAATTTTCCAGTATATAACTGGGAGGAGCACCATGGGTGATTTAAAAGTGCATATTGCAACATATTTCTTCTTACTCTTTGACTGAATTTAGTTGCCTCAAATCCTACACAGTGACTTTAAAACTATATTTAGATCACATGTTGATGTAGAAAAAATAAGGGCTAAGACCGTGCAAGGTATGTGCCACCTCAAGTATCCTTAACAGTATGTTCGGAAACTATAGTAACCAGGGTAGGATCTCTCAATGGACCAAGGATTTAGAACAATAGGACCCTTCAAAGTATTCTTTCCCTATTGTAAGTGTATATAAAATATATCTAGCTTTGGAAGAGTATCAAGAAATACTATAACCTCAGCTCACTTGTATTGATTTGAATAATGTACACTTCTTAGTGAATAATGAGCATGCTAATTAGAAGACCTCCCCAAATGTTTGAAACATGAAGTAAAATGCATATATATGGTGAAGGCAGGTGAAAGGTGGTTCAGGAAGTTTAAGAACATCAATCAGCTACACCTTGTTATTATAAAAAAGGCATGGTTAATGTAATCAGTGTGACAGCTAGTGTAAGATGCCCGGCACCCTAATCTGGCCAGAATTGAAATAAACAAATATCTTGACTCTGTGTGATTGACTCTTCGCATACTGGGTGTTGAACCCAGATTTAGGACAACATATTGAAACCCACATGCACAGAGGTTGTTTCTGGATGAACTAGGGAATGTTGAAGTCTTGCAAGTGCCATGTCAGAGTTTGCTTTGTGCCTTTTCTCTAAAGATAGAAGCTGTGAAGTTAAATCTCATCAATATACTCATGTGACAAAGAACGTAAAGATAAAGTATAAGGTGACATTTTAAACATCAATCCTTCAGAGTTTTGGGTTGTTTTTTTTTCAGAATAGCTTACAGTTATGTAATTAAGTCTTACCTCAAGAAAAAATAGCCTAAAGGAAAAAAAAATGTGTGAAAGAGTGATGAAAAGATTTTAAGGGTTTATGGCCGTCAACAAGAAAAAATAGAAGAATAGAGGAAAGGCCAGGAAAAAATTCACTTGAGTTTGTATAATGTCATTAAATTAAATTTGCTGACATTTTTTTTTGTTGTTGTTAGCAAACATTAATCTGTAATTCTGGAACCTGTCAGCACTGCTTTGGTTGCCCTACTTGAAGGCACAATGAAGGCCTATGAGGAGTTTACAATATTCAAGAAAGCAAACAAGGACAGCCATCTAAGCCATCTAATGACTTCCTAAAGCAGTCATGTTGATTCATCCTGCACAGAAGACCCCAAGTCCTAACCATATATCCATGGCCAGGAATTGTCTCTACTGCCATTGGAAAAATGTTGGAAAATGAACAAATATTTTTAGCTCCTCTTCCCTTCCCTGTCTCCAGGTTACACAGGCTAAAATCTGAATTTTATTGCCACTGGCAACGTCATCCTGCCCTAAAATGGGGCAACCTTAATTCTCACATAACCTAAACCACAGACAAATTGGTGTGGCCTCTGTCACCATTCAAGACAAAGGAGGCAATTCACTTTAAAAAGGGGCCTTTCCTGAACAAACATCCACCTCCTCCATTCATCTTAGTTGAAGACATAGGAATTAATTAAGCCTTTGGCTCTCAGACTGGCCATTGTAATTAACTGGTAGTCATCTTCTCTGGTGAAATACTGAGCCATTCTAAATGAAACAGGATCAAGGCCAAATTATTTAGAGCCAGGAAGAGTAAATACAGACCAGGAACCTGATTTCTTCTTCTTTTTCTCATGTCCCACTTTTCCTTTTTGTGAGCTTTTTAACCAGCAGTCTAAAGTCTACTATTTCAGAAATATAATTTTCTCCTTATCATAACAATGTTCAGTAGAGGCTAAATATTTAAACTGCCAACAAGAACATTTATAAGGAACCTGGGGTAGACAAACAAACTACTGCTTGCACAGATCACAGATAATCTTTCTCTGTTCTTCTCACCTGTTCTTGGAGATCATAAAATATATACTCCTCAGGCTCATGAGTTCTTCCATTTTTAAAAAATAGTAAAAATATTCACTATCATCTGTTTTTTCTCTAATATAAACTAGTTATAGAAAATATTATCAAGGTAATTTAACCTTTCCTTTTCTTAAATTCCTTTAAAACATTCCGTGTATGTCAAATATCCCTTAACTTATTGAATATTCTTCATATGTTATACTCACTTAATACTACACGTTATTTAACTAATTTTATCTTGCCTCTGCAGCAAGTATCGGCTTATTCATTTTTTGCCAGATCTCACTAAAATGGGATTTTCACACGTAACAGACTGGCCTGTAGCATACTCTGTGGTGAGAGGGAGACTAGTAACAGTTAAATTGGCAAAGGGCCTCCCTCAGTGTTGGTAGCTTTACATTTGCTTTTGAACTTAAACCCATTGCAGAGATGTTCTAGGTCTAAGACATTCAGTCCCTAATCATACTTCTTTTCTCAGTACTACCTTCTTAGTCAAGAAAATTTTAATTTACTCAAGAATTTTTCCATACGCATGACTCATAAAACAGACTACATCGCCAAGCATTAGAAGGCCAGATCTTTCTCCATTTGTAATCCAATAGATTAAGTGATTTCAGAGCAACAAGGATTCAAGACAACAACTAAAACCAAAGGTTTTTTTAGACATTCTGCTTCTGCTGTTATCTATACTCAGTGCATACTGTAACTGTAAAAATAAACATTTTGCTATCTGTCAGATCCAGACAAGGTTATTGAAATCATCACTGGTCATTTGCTGAATTTGGACAGGAGAAACAGATTTAATGAATCTGTTTTTCTGAGCCACTGGCCAGAGAGCCAGTCAATGTCAATAGATGGAAATTTTAATGCTAATTTTTAAAAGACCTTTTCAGGGCAAATCCATAATGAAGTAATGAAGGAAGCATTCAGCAAGGCTAATAATCTGGAACATGTTTTCAGTAGCTATTTCAGGAGAAATGTAGAATTTCCCTATATTTAGTTCAGTGGGAGAGAGAAAAAATTTCAGTAGAAAGACCTTTTCATAATTTGCTCAATAAGAATTGAATGTATATTACAGTCAGACTTGATTTTAATTGAATTTTATTTCCTTCCATTGGAAATCTCTTTAAAAATGTGATAGTAAAACAGATACCACACAAAAATTCAGAAGACAAAACAAAGAGAAGGACAATTTCTGGCAAACTAATTACACCACGTCTAAGCCTTCTTTTAAAATGCTACTCCTGGGACAAATGTAAAATCTGCTGGTGTTGTTTTACCAACCATTTACACCTCCTCAGGTAAGAACAACTTTAAATGACATTAAATCCTGTACTAAGTCTTTCTACATCTTTTTGCACAATAATTAAATTCACTCTGTTTATCATGTATATAAAACTCATGTGAACTTTGTCTTTCATATCCTTTTGCTGGTAAATGGTAACCAAATTGTCAGCAACCTCATCAGTTTTCATCTGTCTTGTGAAGTAAACCATCATCTTAAAATCTTATGGTTTATCTTGCTTCTCAGATATTTCAAGATTTTGGGGTGAATTTGAATGTAATAATTAATCTGATAAATCTAGTGAATTCATTACTTAGATGAATAGTCAGTTTCATAGCCTTGTTTCTGGAAACAGAGAAGGCAGGTTTCACTAGGCTATTTTAATACGCTCTCCCCGAAAGAGTTCAGGACTTATCGTTGCTGACTCTGGTAGAATTAGATGCAGCAATACAAAGTACACAAAACAATAAGCATAATTCCAATAAAGTGGAAGATAAATATGATTTGGGAAGCCAACTACTTAGGTAATCCTGGGCCATCAATTTATCTCTGTTGCATTCTTTGATATTTACAGTAGTAAAATTAAACTTACCATTCCAAAAAGGTAGCAACTGATATTTTCCTAGTCATTTTGCATGAATAATTCTATTCATCACATTGTCACTCAGGTACTCACCAAATTAACTTTGTTGATGGGAAAGTACTGCAAATACTCTCTTATATTAGCATCAAGGTGCAAAACTGTTTCAGTGACACATCTCTAGGAAATGCTAAGTTGTGGTACTGAGTGCCACACTTCATTGAAATGTCTCAGCTTGAGCATATAAAAATGGAAGGCTCAAAATAATGATAATTTTTTAAAAAATAGACTACTTATAAGGCAGTGTGGACAAAGTCATCAGGCTTTTACATGGGTTTTATTCTGTTCCTATTCAAGTAGAAGTAACATTGTAGTGGGAATTATTCCATTTCTATTCAAAGAAAACTCCCTTTGAAGCCAACAAATTCAAAGTAATCAAAATAGCCTCCAGTCTTTAGATTTGAGATTTTAATTTGTGCATAAAATAGTTTCTTTAAGAAAATTACTCTGTAGGATATTTTAAACTGATAAAAAAGTCTGTGATTGAATGTGAGACATTCTTTTACTAAATAATCAAACAAGGTATGAAAGATTAAGTACATCAAGAGTACAATGCCAATATTATAAGCAAGTATGAGACAGGATTTTTCTTCAGGTTATATTGTATTTTATTAGTCAATTTGTCAAATTATATTTAAAAATATTTAAAACAGAACTATTTATAGCAGTTTGTGCTCTAATTATAAGATCACATTTGAAATATATAAATTCCCTAAATTTTGCAAATATTTAAGTAGCTCTACCCGTTTTCAAACATGTGTTCCTATCATGGACTATTCAATTTCTTCTAAATCTATTGAAATGAGTCATGGTGGGCTAGGAAAGAAATACAAAGTTTCTTAAAATATTCTGGGAGAGTCTACCACTATTTGTCATTCTAATTTACTGGGGAAAAATATGAATGGTAGTCATATGGTAATTATAGCAAAGTGAAGACAATATATTTACACAGGATGGGTACTTGCAATTACTCTAGGCTTCTGTGTAATTTGGGGGAAGGAAAATTTAAGCCACAACTTAAGTTGTTTCTCAGAAAAAAAGAATTTACTTTTTCAACCTGAATAAATTATTTTTAGTAACTATTTTATAGCATTGTCTAGAAAAGCTATGAGGTAAACAAAATTAAAACTAATAAGCTGTCCCAATTAGTGTGAACAATATTTTTGGTCAAATCAAAGTATAAATCTGAGTAGACTCATATTATTCTGAAAATAATTTGCATTATTTCACGTTTGATTGTTGTTCTGAAAATTTGCATAATGTTATGTTTGATTGTTGTTCTGAAAATAATTTGTACTATTTCATTGTTGATTATTTCATGTTTGAAAATTTTCATCTCATTCAATTAATATTTAAAAATTTTAACACAAAACTTTTCAGTTCTTGGGGATAAAAAGGAAATGAGATTTGGGCTAGATTCTTCTTATCTCTAGCTTACAATATTTTTTCCCATGTCCAATGAAAGATAAAATATCTGGGACAAAATCTTAGTTCCAGTTCAATACAATTTCCACCAATGTCTTGAAATTTCACTATATAATGAAATTATACAGAAGGTATAGTAATTAATAAATTCTGTACTGCTGCTTGATATGTCATTGACACTATACTATCAATAATGAAGACTTCACATAAGAATAATTTGTCTACAATTGAAACTTTTTAAATTAAAAAGATGATTATTGTTAAGAAAAACATCTTTAGAATGTTAGATTAGAAAGAGATATGCTAGGTCTAGTCCTCGGGACACTATTGATAAAATATTAAGGAATTTGTTCGGTAAAGTGCTATCCAATCAAAGTTTGGAATAGATCAGAGGTATAGTGGTATAACTCATATTCTGAGAAAAATCCTTGAGGTGTAAGATATACGTCTTACTGTGTGGATTAATCACACCAAGACAAACTTATTTCCACTTCACGTGATTTTGGAGATAGCTTTAACTATGATGTTGCTTATGATCATTTGAACATTCAGATCAAAGAAAATGAAGTCATGCAAGAAAAAAATCTGCCTAAATCTTGAAATCCTGAAAATGTAATCGAGCTTAATATTTTTCTGTACAAAGTATCTATAAAAAATGCTAATATAAATATATAATTCTTTGAAATTTTAGAAAAACTTAATAATTTAATTGAAAATTAAATCAAGTGCTTCTTTGGTGGAGGAAATCTTTTCTACAATTGCAGTAGGTACTTGTGGCTGGATGCTACTTCCAGTTTCATGAATGACTACTATAAATCTTAAGTAAATTGAAACAAAACGGTAGTTCACAAATTGTAGTTTCTTTCATACAGAATACTTGTACTTGGGAACCTATAAAAGGATATAATGCTTTAAAAAGAAGTAGATGTGAAGCACTTTTCTATCTAATGCTTTAAAAAAAGATGTGAAGAACAATTGTATGTCAGCGACTTGAAAGATTTATGATTTTTCACTAAGCATATTGAACCAAAGTAGGAAGTAATATGGAAAAGTGAGTAGAAAATTATATTTAATTAAATTTTAACAAAAGGTGAAAAAGCAAACTAATGTGAAGACAAAAGACTGAAACAGAATAATAGATAAAGTGGGATAGGATAATCAGGTAATAGAGTAAAATGTTTTAATGCATTTTCATATTGAAAAGGTTCCATTCAAATTAATTTCTTAAAATACTTGGCAAGGGAAAAATACTTGTCAAGGGAACATATAATGGCCAATAGGTTATTAACATTGTACAATAAAGGTAATACATTTTATTAATAACTTGGACTTTTAATGCTGTGAAATTTAAATTTTCAAATACTTGCATATTTATGATGTCAGAGGATAATTATAGGAGATCTTTGATCTATATTACAGTATACATGAAAGCTCTGTGCTTGCTGACAAGAATGTCTTTTTTTTTTTCAGTACAGAGGAGAACTTCTTTGTAATAAGTAGTTCCAATAATCCAAATTTAACATTATTAATAAAAATCAGAACACTAATGTATCTTAATTGTGCCAATGGTTCAATTTAGTTAAGAACCAGATTAGCTAAGTAGTTAATTAGAACAATGTTTATAGATTTTAAAAGGTATTTATATTGATGGCTGCAAAAATTATGTACTTATGAAATAGAACTATCCACTAGTACTGCAGATACCAGTACTAGTAATAATGTTCATCTATGCAAGGATATAATTCAGTGTATTCCAGTGTTCAAAATTTATAACACATACAGGGGTTTGTAATTATACTGATATTGCTTTGCCTTTGTTGCAGTTTTAAAGTATCAAGTCATATACCATTGTTTCCAGCAAGGCTATGCCATACATTTCAAATATGGTATTTTCCCTGCAGTTGATTATTTGATTTATTCAGAATTCCAAAGATTCTTTCTAGGCACTCAAAATCCTGTTTTTGAAACATGAAATTCTTTGGGCATTTTGTTTCCTAAAGAAAAACACTGTTAATCTGCCTAATCTTTTGTTTTACATTCACCTTCTGCTATCTGCTGGTTCAAGCTACTTTAATAGGATTCTAGGGCTTAAAGGCTTCAAATGAAACCAGAACTTTATTATGAGAGTGGTGTGGTTTAACCTCAGCCACAGCTAAACACCACGCAGCTGTTTGCTCGCTCCCCTCCCAGTGGGATGGGGGAGAGAATTGGGGGGAAAAAAAAGGTAGAACTCATGAGTTGAGATAAAAACATTTTAATAGGACAGAAAATGAAGTGGGGAAAAAAAAAATAACAACAACAACAAAACAAATTATAGACAATGCAATTGCTCACCACCCACTGACTGATGCCCAGCCAGTCCCCAAGCAGCAGCCCCTGCTGCAACATTAGTATTAGTCAGGTGCATTAAGGATTTCCCAAGCACTGTTCCTAGGATAGATTTGTTAGATCCCCAAGACGAACTCTTTGGTGTCCGTTCCCACCTGGAATGAAATACATGCTGCACATTTGCATTGGGAGTCATTAGTCAGGGCCAAAAGAGCAATCATGAGCTGCTCTGGGGAATGAGCTTTCCACAGAGTTGTACTGATTTAACTGAAATTGTACAACTTTGTGAAACAAGCATTCAATATTGTTTAAAACTTAACACGTGAGCTAAATCAACAATACCAGCATAAAAACTGTCCGAGTTCAAAATGTCAGTGTTGACAACAGTCATCGCACAGACAGGAGAAGAAAAACCTTTCTCTAGTACTTAGTAAGACAAACACTGTGATAACCCATTAGTAAGACAAGCTCATGTAGTCAGACACATAGAGGGAAACATCAAGGTCTCTAGGAAAAAACATAAGATAAGTTCATATCATTCTTTTCACAATATGGCTGGTTTCCAAGTGTTGATTTGTTTGTTCTTTTATTTGCTTCCAGAGATGGTAGAAGTTAAGATATTGAGTAACGTAAAAAAACAATGTGTCAGCTTGTCTGTGAAGAAAAACAAAATGTTACAAGCTCAGTTTTGCAGCTTGTGCAGGCATACCAGTTTTAGGGGCTAGCTTTCATTAGAAACGCCATTTGCCAACCTACAGTAAGCTCAAATAAATGCACAGAACAGAAATGTAAAGGAAACCTAATAGAAAATGAAACTTTAAAGTATAATCCCATAAAAACCCCAATGGCTGGATAAACAGAAATATTTGAAAATAAATGTCATGTTTCCAATGAGGTTCTTGTGTTCTTGTCATTCAAACAATATTGCAAAGGTCACTTTATTGAAATTTCATGCCTGAAAAATCTATATGCATTTTTTCTAGCTAGGTTTTAGAAATGGCCTTCCAGTCACCCAAATCAAGTTATCTTAAGGCCCCATGCTATCTAAACAGTACAAATTTAAGTAACTGGAAATATGTTTTGCACTATTGTAAAATACAACAAATATATAATAAATACTCATGGTTGATACCCAAATTCAAGTCTTTTGAGTGAATATACCAAAAGAGATTGGTACTTACAGATAGAACAAATAATTCACATCAAATGCATTCTCCTTTTGAAGAGAAATACATCAAGAAATAAGTAGGAGACTATAGAGATAGTGCTTAAACTGAGGTCTGATAATCCACAGACTTGAATTCAATGTATAGAAGGCATGATCTTCTGTTCTTTTTTCAAAGTGAAGGTCAGCCACCTTGCTTCCCCTAGGCCTACTTTAACCATACAGTAGAAAACAGGGAACATCATGCACACCCGACAGTAAAATGCTCTTAGTGATAAAAATAGTTTTCATCTTTTCTAGTGATGCAGCTCAGACAAAAACCAAATCATGAAGCTAAAAAATTTTTAAGAAGTCCTTAGTTTGATGAACAGTATCTTTCACTCTTGAGAGGAAAAAACGCAACATGCTACTCATCCAGGATCAACAGAACAAAAGCATCAAGATATTCATTGAGTATTTTCTCAGTTGTGTGATGCTGTAGCCTAGATGTTGAACGGGAGAACTGTGGTACCTGCTGCAAGATATTTGTGCATAGTAGGGCTTTTGTAAGCCTAAGAAGCCTTGCAGTTTTAAACAGATGCCATGCACACTCTTTGAGGAGCGCTGAAGAAGGGGTGACTACATAATGAACATGTTCCCAAAGAGGCTGACTAAATAACTTTAATGGAGGCTGAATGCTTACTGACTGCAACAGCAGTTAATGGAGAGGAGGAAATTGCCTCAAATATTTTCAAATCTTACCTTATTTAGTAAAGTAAATGAAGAGGCCATTTGTATCACTTCTCATGATAGATACCTGCCTTCTGAAGGACTCATTTTGACAGACTCTGAAGACAGCCACAGTTATTCATCTTCAGCAAAGCCACCTATCTAGCCAACTTCAGTGTTGCCATGATTTTTAAAAAGAAGTGATGGACCCGAACCTTTTTCTGTTACTAAATAAACCAGGCAGATTAGTCTTCTGAGGAAGTCTGAGTATATCTAAAACAGGTATCTGAAATCAGTTTAGCTTGAAAGTCAAATATGCTTAGAATACATGGTCCTTGGCAGAGAAAATCTCCTAGTCAGTGTTTTATGTCTGTCACAACGTGGTTTCAGTATCTTTTGGGATCCTCTGGTGCTTCTATAGCAAAAGTTAAGCACCTGCCAAAGCACAGTAGTATTAGTAGGGAGGGAAATGGTTCTTTAAAAGTCAAGAAAGAGCAAATCATGTCCCTGAGCTCCAGATCTGAAGTTGCTACTTTCAGTTATGCAACAATACCCTACTATGTCATTAGTGTTTTTTATTATTATTTCAAAATTGAGTTTCATTCACTATCTCAAGCTTCATGAGTTTCCAAAGGATACTATTTTCATCAGTCTTAGTGTGCAGTATACTCTGTCTTCCTTTATACTTGCTTGTATCATCTACTTATATGATTAGAAGAAAAGAGGTTGAAATTATTTCCATATAGCTACATGTGTCTTTGATTGAGGGGGTATTTTTACATTACTGCTGGAGCAAGAAAGGGCTTCCTAAAATGAATGTTGAAATACATAATAACAAAGGAACAGAGTTTTAATGAAAGGATGTGAAGTTTGGGCTACTTATTGTTACCAGAAAGTATATCCCAGTGTTCGATCGTATAGATCAGACATTGCTCTATCAAGTATTTAAAGATAAATCAAGTATATAGGTAGCTATAGTTACTATATACATATAAAAATCTAGATTATGAAGGTTATATAGATAATATTCCCAAAAAGGGTGAGGAAGAAATTATCTGGACAAAACCTTAAAAATATCTAGAACTTTATAACTGAGATTGGTCTTGATCAACTTCTGAAAAAGAAACCAATAAAAAAAGATGTATCAACTCCTAGTAAGTCAGAAGTGTTAGACAGATGGAATTTTTCCTAAAAACAGGTGTCTGGTAAAAGTGTTTCTGTAGATTATTGATAGTGGAATTGTTTTTCTTTTGCACTGCAGGGAATCATGCCTAATTTTACAGAGCAGAAAGGAACTATTTAACATGTACTGCAGATTCTCCACCGGTACTGATGGGCATGCTGAGCTGGAAATGTAACAAATTATTCCCTTTGGAACTAATCGCAGCAACTTCCTCTCCTTCACCCTTTTTCTTCTTCTCTCTTTGTTCCTTTTCTTCCCTTGAGACTTTCAGTTCATCCCTACAAGAAGTGACTGAAAGAATCCATTACCAGTTATTTCAGAAGAAATTGTGATATCATGCCAAAGAAATAGCTCTTTATACAAAAACATAGGAATCATAAATTAATTGTGCCAATACAAGGAAAACCCAGTACTTCTGGTGTGGTAGAAATGTGCTGTCTCAGGGACATCAGGAAGCCACAGCCCTAACACATTGCTGCGAGCTCTTCGATAGCAGCCTCCTAGCTTCTCTCCACTGATCCACTGTGGCAAATTATCATAATGATCATAATAATATTATTATAATTTTATCATTGATTTTACCTTGTTCTTATCCAAATGGAAGAGTGCCTGTGCAACCCTAAACATTCCTATAATATTCAAACACAGAAATAAACTGGGAAAAAAGCATTCTAGCCCTTGAAAAGAGGTAAGCTTTACTATAATTGACACCTAGGGATAAAATAGGTATCAGCAATGAATAGAAGGTATTAGACATAACATAACTGTTCACTAGTAATCTGTACGTTAACAGTCCCCTCAAATAATCACATAAATTAGTACACAGTGAAATCCAGTCTAATAGGCAATGCTTACAACTAGCATTAATTTCTGAACTGAAAGCCACTGAAGAAATCCCCACAATCTGCCACAGATGTGCTGAGCAGAAAAAGTTTGAATTGCTTCATTCACTTCATTTTGAATATAGTTCCATGTTTTATTACAAAAAATAAAAAACAAAGGATAGGATAGGAAAGAAAAGAAAAGAAAAGAAAAGAAAAGAAAAGAAAAGAAAAGAAAAGAAAAGAAAAGAAAAGAAAAGAAAAGAGGAAACTACCACAGGAGCAGTTCTGAAATTCAGTTTCAAGGCTTTTGAAGCTTCAAATAATCTTCAGGTTATGGATATGCAAAACAGAATTGTCTTACAATTTTCCCTATTTTAATTTTGTATCTTCCTATTAAAGAGCAACTGCAAGACCAGAAAAAAAAATAATCAAAACAGTGCAAATCAAACAATTAACACCCTGGGTGAAGCACACTAGTCACTTCTTTCTTTTCAGGCTTTATATAACCAGCCAAAGAAATAAAATGTAATGTCAGAATGTACAGCAATATAGAAACAGACAATATGTCTGTTTCCCTGATAAAATACCTTATTGTCTAATTTATAAGGAAATATATTTACAGCTGAGGAAATACATCCATGAATACTGAAGGTAATAGCATCCTTTCATCATTTGCCACAGCAAAGATCAGTTTCTGAAAAGCAAGCATTCCATTAAACTGATAGCTGTGTTTTCCTTTTCAAAATCTGATTAGCAAAAGACGGACAAATAAAACTGTGGTTGCCTATTGTTTGAAATACTGCTTTTAAAGAGGTCCTGAAAAATGCTTCTGTTTCTGAGTGAAGAAAAAACCCTGATAAATCTGACTTTCTCCACAGTGAAATTTCCCAGACAGAGACAGAGACAGACACATCATTGAGACAAGCAGTGGGACTATTCCCAAAGGTAGAAGATAGAGATTGATGTGCACCTGACAGCCTGCAGTGTGGAGAAGACGTGACTGAGAAGGCTCTGTTTTGCAACACTTTTGATTTTCCTACAAGCTCCACTACATACAGCAGTACACATCTCTCTGTTTTCAGTGCCCGCTGAGTGCTTCTGTGTCAGTCAGATGTAAGGATCGTATCCACGGTCCTCTTCAAACCAGCAGTACAAAGGGGTTGGGGAAAGGGAGACTGCCTCACTGATACTGTGAAAAATCATGTCTTTGTCTCCACACTGCTATCATCTGGTTGTCTCATGGCTGCCCAAAAGTGATGACCCCATTCTCTTCTTGTACTGAGGAGGATGAATACATGCAAAGTTTGACAGACTGACAGCTGATGGATTTATCACTTACCACAAGGGTTTCTTCTTTTATTCCCATTTCCAGCTTCATTGTGATCACTCACCAAGGCAATCTAGTTAGGCCACCAGCTCTTCAAAATAACTTCCACTACTTTTCCAGGCACCAGACTCAAAGCCTCACTGTTGTAGTAATACATATCATCTAAATTATCTGTCTCAGAGTCTGAGCAAGTTTTTATTGTAGTAATCATACACTACCTAACTCTGTGAAGTAGATTAATTGCTGAACGTATATTCTGTAGCACTTAATAATTGATTGCAAAAAAATTTATGACAAAGAATTCCATCTAGCAATTTTTTTCCTATCATAAACTTAACTTTTCAGCAGTCAATAGAATATTTTGGATACGCACAACAGTGCAGACAGACAGTAAGGTGGGGGAGAGAGAGGGTAGTGCTAGCCCCAGGAGCTATGCAGTCTATGTGAGACACACAGTAGCTTTTCCTGCACCTTGGCAGAAGATGGAAAATAACTCATATCTAATAAGGCTGCCTTGGTCCATCTGGCACAGGCATCTATGTACTCAACAAAGCTTCAGGGAGACCCTTTCTAATGAATAACATAAATGATTACTTTACAGCACTTCTATCATCATTCTTAACCAAGTACTTGCTTCCAGGTCACACACATAGGCAACTTGTTCAATGGGAAAAAAACCCTCCTACAGAGAAGTTACCAACCTATCATCAGCTCTGCATCTTCCTGCCATTCATACAGTCAAAACTTCTCAAGTGTGGTATGAAGAAGAGTGACAGACTACTAGACCCTTATGTCTGGCAATCCTACTAGCTGTGTATTTGCCATTTTCTGATTACAAAGGCACTGATATCACAAAAGGATTCAGCATAAAACCCACTTGTGATCTCTATGGTCTCTCAGTACAAAGATGGCTTGTCAAAACAAGAGAGAATAAGCCTGAAGTCTTGGGTGCCATGGAAACTGAACAATTAACAAATGTACTTTTTCTTACTTCAGCTGGAACTGCACTTGAGCCAGTCTTTTAGCAGGAAACTGTTAAACACCTCTCTGTGACTTAAGTAGTGGTGGGGTGGAGTGGATGGAAAATACAGAAGAGTTATTTGAGAAGCACAGAGCAGTGGCCAGAAGCAGCAGGGCAAATGACTCAGGAAAGGAGGGTGCCTGGGGGGGGGTGAAATTTCAAGGCTAGAAAGATCAGCAAGCAGACACATCAGGGGTTTTAAATAAAGCAACATTTGTTATGATTCAGGAGTGTATAGAAAAGGCAGGGACACAGGGAAGAGGCTAGGGACTGTAAACAACCTTTTCTGTGAGGTGTTTTTCAGCAAAGGTCACTGTCCTTTCCCTTGGCACAGTACAATACTTTCAAGCAACTCCTGTTCTACAGACCTCTGAAATAACAAGAACAGGACAGCTTCTTCCCATCAACACTCCTCATCTCCGGACTCACTGACAGTAGCTTCTAGGACTGCCTCTTTAAAGTAAACTAAACCAAGGGCTTTCTGCTTTATTTGTCAACCCCAGTCACGCACCGTATTAGCTGAAGATGAAGAAAGCCTGCAGCAGTACGCAGCTCCGTGACACAGGACCACCCTTGCAGCTTTGGAGTACCACTTGAACTTTTTTTGACAAGTCTGCACTGCTATGGCTCATACTGAGGTGTGTGCTTTCCTTAGTATTTTGGAGAATAAGAGAGCAAGGCACCCCTGTTTTACTGTCCCTGTTTCTGGTAATCTGCAATTTAGGGATCTCCAGAGGGCCAAAGACTGAATTGAAGATTTAGTAGCCTTTGCTGCAGTCGGTCAAATACACTGAAGAAAAAATAATTGTGCATTACAAAGTACATGGAAACTACATCCAACTCTTCGAGTTGCTGAGCTGAAAACAGGAGGAGGATGCAAGACTACCAGAAGGAATTACCATAAACCTTTCCCAATTCTTATATTATTTATTAAGCAGTCGCTTTTGGCCACTGTGAAAAATGGGATACTAGGTTAAGTGGCCTTTTGGTCTCATCAAGAGAGTCTTGGTTAGTCTTCCACCCTCACCTAGCTGCTGGTGCTGCTGGGGCATTTGTTTGCTAGGGCAACCCACAGAAGCAAATACCTTTCCAAAACCAGTGCATTTGCATTGATCAAGATACTACTAAGGAAATGTTTCATCCATTCTGGCAGGCAACAGTTTGATAATTGCTCTGGCTAGTTAAAAGCCTTATGGATGGTCAAGTAGGACTCAGGAAATTTTGTAAGCTTCTCCACAGCTCCCACAGTTACTATTAATTCAGGATGCTTTCCACAGTATACCACAGAGAAAAATTCTACAATCAAGAATTTAATTAAATGTTACATTTTAAAATCTCAGGTTCTTCACATATAAAATTGGTCATTGCCCAGATCTTTTGCTTTATTTAATCACTAGCCAAAGTCTAAGTACTTGCATTTCTAAAAGTAGGCTTTTTGTCCTTAGCTGTGAAATATGAAAGAACTGACAGGATATATTTTTCTTTCTTGTACGTTCTAGGTTTTCATTATCATGGGTGTCAGGCAAGCTGATAAACTCAATACCTTTTCTGCCCCCTCTGCTGTCATAAAGGCAACGTTTATCTTTGTGGACAAGATTCTCTTGAAATCCATCTTATATAACTATTTTATAGGAAGGCGGGAGATTGACAGATTCCAATTTATCTCTGCATGACAGTATCCCTTTACTGCTATTCAGATACTCTAAATCTTTAAATCTATCTGCATATTCAAACTAATAGGCCATACATACTACTACAGAAATATCTTCCCCATTTTCAGGAAGCACTGGGTTTGCGAACACCTATTACTAAGTCTTCACTCTTCTGTTTAGCCCTACTGAATTAATGGAAACATCTATTACCACTAGAGAGTTCAATCCTCACTGAGTGAACAGGAAGAGGCAGTTTCATATCTGTGCTAAACTAAAGCATTACTTTAGATTCCTAGCTTAGCTAAAACAATTACATACCTACATAGCACAGTATAGTCCTCAGCCTTGGCCAAGCCACATGAACAGCCCATAGGGCTATGCTGCCTCCATTTTGTAGGACTATCTCTTTTGAAACTCATTCTGATGTTATTCCAGAGCTTTGCAGTGTATAGTGTAGCCATGTGCTGGGTATATTTCAATATAGCACTGTCACTATGCAACAAACCATTTAATCACACACTTAATTCCTGATAAATGCTTTATAAGCAGACACTGAATGTCAATAAATTTACAGGATTAAACTTCAGATTTATTTTTGATTGCATTCCATAGGAGCAAGTTAAAACTGCTGCCTTTACATATGTAATGACTAGTGGAACTAGGGAAGATTATGTTATGCTCTTAGCTGGCTGATAAGAAATGCAGTTACTTGCGAGTTAATGACATTTTATTGTCTCATACTAGCAAAACAGCCATGATATCTATATTTTTTACAGCCAAGCTTAATCATAAGCACATCTGTCAAGATCTCAAAATATGCTGAAGATCTCTTCTGCTTCATGTGTGACTTTTTGCAGTTCCTCCTTCCCGTTCTGCCCTCCCCAAGTGACATTTAAAGATTCACTTTCCTCCCCCCAGAGGAGGAAAGGCAATCGACTGGTCTTCCAGGCGTCAGACACATGCTTTTTTGTACTAGCTGTTAATTTTAGAGATGCTGCGATTTACAATTGCTTTGACATTTACTCTAGAGGATTTGTGCTCCTGAATACATTTACGTAATTTATTTATCCCCAGTTGTTTTTGAAACCCAGATAAAGGCAGCGCTTGATCATGACAAGGTATTGGCCTTGAGTGTTTGTTAACTGCTTTGAGTATCCCTGTGCTTCTCGCACCACTTCTGCAACTACTGTGGCACTTCAGTCATCCCTTAATAATCTTTAATATGTCTTCAATGAGTTTAAATAGTAAATAGATAAATATGAAAACATATCTACTATATCTAAATGTATAAAATACATCTATAATATATACATCTATTTATGTAGTAGATCTCTAATATACTCCAAGTTGTCTCCAGCATAATATAATCAATTCAAACATGAGAATTTAAAACAAACAAAAAATTCAACTACCTAAACACAATGTCACAATGACAATTTTTCAGGCACAAACATTCCAGTAGATGAGAAAAAAAAACCCTTCCAGACTGTGCAAACATAAAAAAAAAGAAAGAGTATGAGAGTAAGCTATATGAAGGGAAAAAGGGAGAGAGACCCAGAGAGAGAGAGAGATCAGAATTAGGAAGAAGATTTCAGATGAAAAGCCTGCAGGCCAGAAGTAGACAAGAAGGCACTGCACAGCTCCTTTTCTAGTAGAAAACAAGCAGACTCAAGCTATTTAATAACAGTGTGATGATATGAACCCATTTACTATCTGAAAACCAGGAAAGCATGGAAACCTTAGGAACATCCAGCCATGGCACAATAATAGATTCTGGCAACGCAGGATGGAAAGCAAAATAAGGTCACAAAATATGCACTTATGGGTAGATAAAATTAGATAAATACTTAAATCTATAAACAGTAAACCAATTTAAATAATTATTCGTCAACTTATATTTCTATATGAAGATCCCTAAAAAGTACAATATTGAATAATACAGAATCATAGAAAGGTTTGAGTTGGAAAAGACATTTAAAAATCATCTAGTCCCACCCCCTGCCACAGACAGATACATCTTTCACTAGACCAGGGTGCCCAAAGCCCCATCCAACCTGGCCTTGAACACTTCCAGGGAGGGGGCAGCCACAGCTTCTCTGGGCAACCTGTTCCAGTGCCTCACCACCCCCACAGGAAAGAATTTCTTCCCTATATCTAATCTAAATCTACCCTGGTTTGCTTTAAAACCATTACCCTTTGTCCTGTCACTACAGGCCCTGATAAAAAGTCTCTTTCCATCTTTCTTATAAGTTCTCATTTAAGTACTGGAAGGCTGCTATAAGGTCTCCTGGAGCCTTCTCTTCTCCAGGCTGAACAACCCCAACTCTCAGCCTGTCCTCATAGGAGAGGTGCTCCAGCCCTCTGACCATCTTCATGGCCCTCCTCTGGACTCGCTCCAACAGCTGCATGTCCTTCTTATGTTGGGGATCCCAGAGCTGGACACAGTACTCCAGGTGGGGTCTCATGTGGAGAGCAGAGTAGAGAGGGAGAATTATCTCCCTCAACCTGCTGGTCACACTTCTTTTGACGCAGCCCAGAACACGGTTGGCTTTCTGGGCTACAAGCACACACATTGCTGGGTCATGTCTAATTTTTCATTCACTGATATCCCCAATTCCTTCTCCTCAGGGTTGCTCTAATCCCTTCATCCTCCAGTCTGTACTGACACTAGGGATTGCCCTGATCCAGGCACAGAACCTTGCACTTGGCCTTGTTGAACCTCATGGCAAGGGATGGAGTAGTGAAATGTGTTCGTGGTGTTTCTTTGGACAAGTAAAATCATTGTATTGGAGTGAGGGTTGGGTTTTTTTTTTAATATGCTCTAGAAGGTGTCTGAAGTTATGAGACTACTTAATACACGTATTGTACCTACGTTTTTGTTTGGTTTTATAATCTGGATTGTGACATGATCCCAACTGAATTTGGGAGTAACATAAAATGATTGTAGTGAACTTTCCACGGTGAGTGAAAAGGTTGCTAAACTCTCCTGGTGCACTCTAAGTCAAGACTTTGAAGAAGGCAAATTGTGTTTCTCACTAGGCACCAGCCAGTCTCTTCAATAGCTCCAGTCACAAAGCGTACTCCATCTTTACACTCCCCCATATTTTCAGGATATGTTTTTGACATTTCAAAGTTGCTTCTTTGAAGACAACAGTAAAAACATTCTATACCTTGATTTTTTTCAGTGTTTGTCAAAGTTAGCACTTCCACTAGTCAAATAACTCAATAGCTAGGTTACTTTGTTGTTCAAAGATCAAATAAACAGCAGGCATAAAGGAGGGGGAAAATACGGCCTTTTCCAACAAAATAAGAAATAATAGAGAAATACAACATCCCCATTATCAGAAAACATACCTGCATGAAACATTTCCTATCAGCTGTGATTAACTTCAAATATCCACATAAGCAGCATTCCAGTTATTGCATTTGCAGTACACTTGATGTCAGTACTTTTTTCTCATCTGGTTTAGGAGCTAGATATGACTATTTACAGTCTGTCAGAGTAACCTGACAATCCAAAGTACAGACAGTGATCATTGGTATACTGACAGCTTGCCCCCAGGTAAGAAGAAAGGTTGTGTTAGACCCTTACATCCTTTTGCAGAGCCAGACAAATGCAAAAGCAAGTTGAAGATGCTCTTGCTGTATGCTAAGGAACCCTTGGTCTGAATAAAGGAAACGGCACTGAATTGCCTAGATGGAAATGGATTGGAAATGGATGGAAATTGCTCTTTCTGCATCACAGAGGACAGGGCAGGAGATGGCATAGAACTGATTGTTACTGGAGTTAAATGGGAATGAGATGGGATATTTTCTGTTAGAATTTTAAGGTTTGAGGATAGAAGCAAATCATTCCCTTGGGATGAATAAAGGATAGATATATTTTGTATATATCATTGCAGACAAGAACGGTAAGAAAAAAATTATCATGAGCTAGGAAGATTTAATGTTAATCATTGCCCTTGCTAGTGGACATTTCTAAGACATCTCTTAAATCTAATGAAAAGCTGTAATTTCACAACCACTTTACGATGACGTAAAGCAGGCACAGCTGTCAAAAGAAACAGTCTGTGTCTCCTGCCTGCAAGTGCTCACTCTCCATCTAGTATCACCCCATGTTTCTACTGGCACAAGGAGCATTCAGGTAGCTGTATGCTGAAGTGCATGAAGAATCTGATTAAGGATATGCTCGTTTAAGGTAGCCATGAAACTCCCATTACAGTTTTTACTGAGTAAGGGAGAACCTGGCCAGCAAATACTAAAATGAAATGTATACACATCTATAATGAGTTGTGAAAAGTAAATCCTCTTGCTCTATCATATATTAGTGATCATAAAAAAATGTATATCTATAATGTTTTTAGTGTGGTTGTAAATCCATCTGTTCCTCTCTGAAAGGCTCATTTTTTTTATTCTCTTGTGCAGTTGGTATATCTATGTATTCACTTATCACATACTTTTCTGTAATTGCCAACATTTGCATTCTAAAAATGAAGAAAAGATCTGAGAAAGGCTTTTTCAAAAAAGGTTTAAACTTTATAGGAAGTACAAGATATTTTCTCTGCTGTACATCCTCTTTTTCTATTTCCCATATGTTCCTGGCAAAGGCTATTTACATTTTTTTCTTTCCTAGTTTCTCATTATCTTTGTTCAAACAAATAATCCCTAGAGAAGATTTACAAGAGGCATAAACTGGGGAGATATCAACATCGATGGTAACAGGAAGATTTACAGCAGCTGTGAGCCTGTTCCATTATTACTACTTATATTTGAAGTAGAATCTGACATAGAAAATACTTCTATTTTAAATTTTCTAAACCAAATAATTTGCTAAACAGCAGCAGTTACTTCTACCTACAATCTATCTGAGATTTCAGGATCACTTGATCACAGTCGACAGTGTCCTCATGCTTGCTTCAGACCAAGAGTCACTGGTATTTTCTTAGAAGTTCTTCAACTGGAGGAGAAAGGCAAGAAGTCTGTCCTGGTTTTGGCTGAGATGGAGTTAATTGTCTTCCTAATAGCTGGTATGGTGCTGTGCTTTGGATTTAGGGTGAGAATAATGATGAAAACACACTGATGTTTTAGTTGTTGCCAAGCAGTCAAGGATTTTTCAGCTTCTCCCTGCCAACAAGAAAGCAGGGTTGCGCAAGAACCTGGGAGGGGACACAGCCGGGACAGCTGACTCAAACTGGCCAAAGGCATATGCCGTACCATCTGTCATCCTGCTCATCACACAAACTTGGGGGAATCTGGCTGTGGGGCCACTGCTGCTCAGGGACAGGCTGGGCATAGGTTGGTTGGTAGTGAGCAATTGTTTTTCATTTGCATCACTTGTTTTTCTTGGGTTTTATTTCTCTTTTTTTTTTTTTGTTATTTTCCTTTTCATTACAATTTTTTTTTGTTGTTATTATTATT
This sequence comes from Aramus guarauna, assembly GCA_013400195.1. Lineage (NCBI taxonomy): Eukaryota > Metazoa > Chordata > Aves > Gruiformes > Aramidae > Aramus > Aramus guarauna. Next base: position 43,309 of record VXBL01010267.1, read on the forward strand.
TTATTTTAATTATTAAACTGTTCTTATCTCAACTTGTGAGTTTTCTGTTTTACCCTTCTGATTTTCTTCCCCATCCCACTGCGAGGGGGAGGGGGGACTGAGCGAGTGAGTGTGGTGCTCAGTTGTCAGCTGGTGTTAAACCATGACAGAGTCAAAGATAGAAGGGGGAGCCAAACACATTTAAACTAGAAATACACAAACTAGCAAGGAGGAGTTGGATGGTACATTCTTTGATTTCTTCAGGCAAAGGTTGGTCTTTTGATTTGATTTCTTCATATCAGAGATATCAATCATTCAAAGATTGATTTCACTCAAACACAAAGTTATTGACCTCAACAGAAGAGCATGTGGATAAAATCCCAGTTTAAACAACCAGTATACAGCTGCAACCACCTCACATCAGCTGGGACCATTACACCCATCACTGCTAATGTGCAAACTTTCTCTTCTCCCATTCCTGCCCTTTCCTTGAGAAACCTGCAGCTGAAGTGGATGAAAGTCTATAGTTGGTGTCATAAAGGAGATCTGTCAAAAGGAAATGCTAATTCTCCTCTGATCTTAAAATGTATTCCTTTATAATTAGCCTGAGCTTTATTAACTGTACGCAGTAACAAATATTATATTCAATCAAAACAATATTGTATGATGTATCTAATATCAAATGCACAACTTTAGTCATTATTAAAATGCTGGCACTCTCCTTCTACCTATTAATAACTGTAGATTGATATTAACAGTCTAGTAGTAAACAAAGCTGCTCATTTCTTTGCAAGAACCTTTCACTCTCACACCACAGAGTAATAAAAAATGTTTGGTTTTAACAGCATCCTGGCAAGGAAAGTGGGAAAAAAAGGAGCTCTGTCAAAACAAATACCATTTCAAATATCAAATCTTCAACATCAACTTCAACATACTCAGAATTTTCAGTAAATAGATTTAAACCCGTGACTTGCCTATTTAGAATTTACTATTATGTATTTTTAAAATTAGTTCTGTTGTGGTGTTTGGTTTTTTCCTCTTAAGTGTTAACTTGTTTTGCAAGGTAATATCTGTAATCTTGGACAGAGGCATGCAAAAAAAGCAATGCAAAAAAGCACAGCATGCAAGCTGGCTACCTAATTGAGGATGCACCATTTTGTCCCTTCATAGATTACCCACACAGCACTTGCAGTCTCTAGAAATGGCATTAGCATTAAGCAAATACAAAATGCTATACAAGCTTAGGGCATCATCAGGCCTTAAGCGTGAAATTTAGAGAGGATTTGATTCTTACATCGTTTGGATTCTTTTTTGTGAATTGCTGTGTTGTTGGATCAACCAGGAGGACAAAGTTTCGATAGTTTTGGTGTGTAAAGCATATGAGCTTTAGCCAGTGTTTTACTTAGTTAAGCTTTTTTATTAGATTGTGTTGTCTTAAGCTGCCATTGCTGTCAGTAGAATTTGCAAAGGTCTTTTGCTGTGAGATTTTCTGGTTTGAAGAGGCAGTATTTCTGTTTCATGTCTCCTATTAAGGCACTACCTGGTTGCTCAATTGTTATCATTTGCCTCTGGGCACTATTCAATCAGTCAGCAACACAAGTTTGATCCCTGTTAGATGTGAACATACAACTGCATATCTGTTGAAGTGCTAAAGTACACAATACAGGGTTTATGTCAGTTTATACTTTTATGTGTGTTTTACACAGTTTGCAGAACGTTATGCAGCACAAAGCTTTCTTGTAACGAGTTAACTGACAACTTTTTCTGAAGCAGAGCCAACAAAATGTGTTTTCATCAGATTAGTGCTTTGTATCATGAGGCTGCGGACTTTCTGATCTTGGACTATGAGCCTAACACTAGATTTTGTCATCAGATCCCGCAGCTACAGCCCTCTTCAGATGGCCTCTTTTATTACTATTTTATGCTTACAGTAACATGCGATATTCCAAATACCCAATTCCAGTTGCAACCAAATTCATGAGATAAAAAGTATACGCGGAGCAATAGAAATTCAAACCGCTGCTGTTATAACAACACAGTTGAAAATGTGTTTTCACATGATGTGTAAGTCATCAATGCATATAAATATAACACATTATGAAACCCAAATTATTATCTGCACCATGGTAGAAAAATTGGATACATAGCAACCTATTGGCTCTCTAGCTCTATTAATAATCTTGTTATTTCTCATCCAAACTGATAAAAGTTGAATAATACATAATCATCTCATATTAACCTTATTTAACTTTTATTATTTCCTGTGTTCCTGCTAGGAAACAAACAAAAACATTACAAAGATGATTAGACAAATATTTTCCTCAGAAACATGCCCTTAGGCTGATCTAACGGATAGTGATATAGTCTGGTACATTTTGCAAAAACAGACATAAATTTACAGTATCCCTATATTTATGGACTACACGGGAACTACTTACTACCTTGTACAATATAGCATATTTTGTCTCTTACACGCTACAGTTGCAAAAATACAGTCTTGTCTTATATATTCAGTTCCCTAAAAATTATTTCTCAGCTCCTAATAGACAATGAATATTTGGAAATTTAATATCGAATAAACACCTGTAACATCTAACTGTCTGGGCCCACCGGACTTATCTGCTCTGTCGCCGTTGCACAGGGTTTATATGACAGTCCTCCAAAGTTGTCCAGTCAGCTCCGTATCATTAGCACAAGTTAATTACTGGCTCCATCTTATGGTTAAAGTGTTGATGAGTTTGTTAATAAAAATCCCAATTATTTATCTCAGGGCCCCAAGAGCACCCACAGCCCTGCCTCTCCCTGCTCATCCCCTGGGCTCCCCCCACCTGCCGATGGCCCAGGACCCACGTCAGCCCCCCAAGACTGTCAGCCCCTGCCCCAGCGACACTGAAGCAGGGCCGGCCTCCAGCTCCCCACAGCCCTGCCCTGCCCAGCCGTGGGCCCCTGAGCCAGGCCCACCCACGGGCCCACATCCCAGTTTGGCCTGAGTCTGTCCCCATTCCCATTCCCCATGGCCATGACTGAGCGCCGAAGCTGCCGCAGCTGCCTGCCCCAGGCAGACAGGAGGGGTCTGTGCCTAGCAGGCGACACGAAGCAGATTTCCGTAAGGCCTCCCAAACTGCCCTGCTGTTACCAACTAGGCCCAAGGGCCTTAGAGAAGATGAACTTTCCTCCATGGGAGGAAGAAGGTGCCTTTGCGTGTGCCCCAGGACACAGCTTCAGCAGTGGCCTGGCAAGAGGAAAATCCTGTCGGATACACCCCCGTGTATTTGGGTGTGTCTGGCACGACAGACCCAAGGCAAACTCACAGCTGAAGAAGGAACCCTCCACGCTCACGTAGACACATCTATAGTGAAGTGCATGATGCAGCCGAAGGTGCCACAGAGGAGCTATAAGGAACAGCTGCTTTCTGCCATTCCCACCACCTATGGTGCAATCTCAGACTTAACGCTGTGCTTCATGTCTTTACTTACTGATTCACTTCATAAAATGGCTTACTCTTGGATCAAAACCTACCCCAAATTGAACCAATTGGAGATGCCCAAACCTGTTCAGACTAAGTCTGGCAGGAGGAGTATGAGCAGAAATGTTGACTGAATCCTTTAAGGTTGTGACTTTGGTATGTTAATTAAAATGATGTGGTCACTGATACTCTCCTGATGAATGCCTTATGTCCATTGTTCACCGCGTTAGCACAAGACATTGCACAACTTCCTCTTAGAGCCCTTTTTTTAGGCTTTTCTGTGTGACAAATTACTCTCCAGCCAACAAAAAAGGTAAGTATTCATGACTGTAACATGGCATTCTTTCATCTTTTAGGTTATTACTTGTAATCCAGTGCTAGTGAGAGAGCTAGCAGCTCTCTCATGTCATCCACCTAAAGGAAAAGGTCCAATTTAAAGGTGAAAAATATGACATTTTGAAATATATCTGACCCCAGCATTGTTTAGTACTGCTCTAATATTTATTTTCCTTGATTATCAGGTTAACCTTTTAATTGTCTTCTCTGATTTTAGCACTACTGCAATTAGGATTATAGGAACTTTTGAATGTCTGTATTTGGCAGCAGAAAGGAGGAGTGAGTTAAGATTAAATACATAATATTTTGGAAAGCAAAAGTTATACGTTAATTAGATTTAAGAAATAAAGGATCTGTTTAATTCAACTCTCTAAGGGTTTCCCACAAAATTTCAGGAAGTGCACTTTTGGGCCACAGAATTTAAAAAAAAAAAATCGTGGACATTTTATCCACACTGAGCTGACATTTTCACCACAGACATAGTTTATTCTTCAAGCACTTTCCTTTCTACTCTAACCTGGTCAATCCAGAGGTGAGGATGCAGATATTATTTTGAACAGGTCTCAAGTAAATACATGTGTGGAAGAACACACATTTCCTGTCATCTACTTGCTGAAGAGAGGAAGAGAACTGTAATGATTGAAATAGGAATCCTTGGGATCATGGAGAAATTAATTAAAATTAATTTATGTAGATGGAGGAAATGGGCAACATACTCCTCCAAGTCATTATTTCAGGCTTCAGCTGTGTGTGGAGTATTTTGAATACTCCCTGGCTATCTGACTCTCAGAGAAGACATTGAGCCAGTAAATTTTTCAGTTGAAATTCCTTTCAGTAATGGCTCAAAGGAATGTAATGACTTTCAAAAAAAGTAATCTTGAGCTGTTGCCCATAAGGCCAAATTTGGCATTACATGGCAGCTAATTAGGGGTAACAGCCCTCCATGATGTACTATTGTGTGTTTCTAGATGAAACAACCGTCAAAGTTTCTATGTATCGACTACCAAGGCTTATTTCTTCTAAATAAGACTAAAATTCTGTAGAGTATTTCATCAGATTAAAAGGTGAATACTGAGATTACACAAAAACTCCAATTAATAATCTTGTTTCCACTCTTCACTTCAGTGTTTGTACAGAATGGAGGCAGAGGTGCTTTGTACATAGCAAATGAGAGTGGGCTTCTATGCAGCTGGACTTGGCGGGAAAACAGAAAAGGAGTGAGAAAAACTCAGGTGTATAGTTTTTCCAGAACGTAGCCACTGACAGGGGTCGGGAAAGGGGAAGTAATGTTGATCAGAGAGGAAATGGGAAAAGAACAGAAAAAAAATTATTTTTTTTTGCATAGAGCTTGATTACTAGAAACAAGCCATGCTAGTAAACGTTGACTACTTGATTCTCCCCTCTACAGCACAGGTAAATCATCATCTGCCATTACTTCTAAGCTACCATGAAAGTTTCCCATAGTCTCCAGGGTACTCTGTTTATCTCAGAAGGAGATTAATTTGCCACCTTTATAAATTGTTTGGCAAGTATATGCATTCACCAAGACTATGCTTCTTAACTCACAACACTCATGTTAAAAACTATGTATGGTTTTAAAAAAAAATACTATGGCATGTTGAAATAACCTGTATGTTTAGTAAGAGAACTCTGTGAAAAGAACATTCCTTTTGCTCTATCACACATTTATTTAAATGTCAGAAATCTGACCTCTATCCTCGTTCCTATCTCATTTTGAGTTTTCTCTGTAGCACTTTTCATAGTGTTTGCTTCCAAAACATTCTTAGTCATCTTCTCTGACTCTGTCACTTAGCTGCTGAGCTCATAAATGTGAACAGTTAGCCTATCAAACCAATGAATAACTTTCTCTTTGCAAAAAACATAAAATGAGTTGCTGAAGTAGGAAATAACAGTTGTACTGCTAATCCTTTCTTACCCCAACTTTCTTAACTTTGCTGTAAGAGTTTGGCAAAACATATTTTTTCCCTCTGGAAGGACAGCATTAAGGACTGTGGAAACCGGCTTATGGGTTTCAGGAGCACTACTCCAATAAAAATAACAAAACATATTAGACACACTGTTTAGGATGTGCTATGAGCTAAACTTGTACAGAAAAAAATTTCAAGGCACCCCAAAATTCTCAAAACATGCCAAAAATGATGGGAGTGAGAAAGTACTTGCCTGCACCAGGTAACTGGGAGAGATCAGTGCCTAACAGAAGTCCTCCACACCTGCGGCATTGGAAGATGCCATTCCAGTACCTGGTGCATGAGATTGCCCAGGACTTCGATAACGATCTGTACTGCCAGAGCTCTGTCAGTGGGGGCATGGGTGACAGGCAGTGAGGCACATCACATGGGTCACTTAGAGGACAGCAACACTGTGTCTCAGTTACAAGAAGTGAGGGATGATGTCAGGGGACACGTCATCTCCAAGGACATCCAGGTCGTGGTCCAGTGGTCCTGGTCCGTTGCATTAGTGTACCATTTTCTTGCTGCTTTTTCCCTACTGAAAGCACCAGGAATCATAGAATGGTTTGTGTTGGAAGGGACCTATAAAGGTCATCTAGTTCAACTCCCCTGCAATGACTGAGGACATCTTCAACTAGATCAGGTTGCTCAGAACCCCGTCCAACTTGACTTTGAATGTTTCTAGGGATAGGGCATCTACAACTCCAAAGAATACTATCTTTATCATCAATAAAATCAGATTTTGACAAACAATAAGTGGTTAAGATACAAAACAATAACAAAAGAAGAAACTCTTTAGAAAGCTATACCAAAATTAGCTTTCAGAATGCAGCGGGTACCCGCTTTCAGTGATTTGACCAAAGCTGTCTTGCAACTGAAGTCATGAAGGTCTTAGAGGCAAAACCATGTAACACAATTAACTTTACTAAAAACCTCGTTAGAAGCAGTGAGGATTAAGCATGACCAAATACAGCAAACAGATGCACAGAGCTACATAATGTTTTAGACACCTACTCCAGCCTGCCTGTTCCTGGTTTAATGGAACAGAATGTCTCAGAGCTCCTAATGAGATGATAACACTTGCAAAATGAGATGTTCTGGTGACATCTGTTTGATGTCTCTGTGGAAACTTTATTTGACTTACGCTGCTCACTTACATTTGGATAACGTGATAGTTTCTCTTGCTTACACAGTGTTAGAGCTGGTAACCACTTCAGCGGCATTTAGTTATAGTTGCAATCCAATGTGCCTGATTTACTACTAATACTCTCTGTAAAAGTATTCTTCTAATACAATATAAATACACCAGACACATGAATGACTAGTTCTGTAGAACTGTGATTTAATAAAAATATGACTCATACAAAGGAAAGTAAGCAGAAAGTACAAAGTAAAACCTGAAGCAATACTAAGATAAAATGTAGAAAACATGGAGGAGAGAATAAATGTCCTCCACTTTCTGCAACTAGACCAAAAAGTCTGATTAATATGTGTTGGATGTCACTCTCTCCAAATTTTTTTTCTGTACAGTCTAATTCCTTAACTGAATTACCAATGGTAACATGCAAGGGTTGGGTTTTTTAAACAATCACTTTACCTGTTTTTTTAGAATAAACTATGCTATATGCAGTCTGTAATAAACAATGTAATGGCATGTTTATGCATCATCTAGATACTGTGAAGGTATCATTATTCCACAAATCCATGGCCTATAACAAATGAGATCATCTTTTTCTTTCCCTTTTTCTTCTTTCAGCAGTAGGAATTCAAGGGAGTTTCAGGGGTGAATTTAAGTCCTCAATTTTGTACCGTTCAAGAGATAGCAAATGGGGTCAAGTCTCATACTGATAGACATTGCAGTTTTCTTGATATAAAGGTCAGATTTCATGACATCAAAAGCTTATCAGGAGATTTTCATCTTCCTTAGAGCATACTTCATTTTGTGTCTTCATAGGAACACTGTTCAGTAGCATGAAGAGAGATGGCAGAAGCAGTAATTGGAACACTATTTTGCAGTGGGAGAGGGAGTCAGATCTGATTTCTACTGAAATAATTGGAAAGACTCACTAATTTCGTGAGAAGATAGATCAGATTTGAAAAAAAAAAAAGGCAAAATAAGTGACTGATCATAACAGAACTATGACTGGTAGGAAAGTTTACTGACCTGCTAAATCACGTGATGATCCATCACAAAAAATTGCATGCTGGAGAACTTTCCAACTGCCCAGCGATAATTGGCATCCTCAATATCCCACTTATTTCTTTTGATACCTTTTACTATTACATATTCATGGTTTTATCTTTTGCTTTCCTTCAGTAAAGTCCAGATGACTAAATTACCAATAACTTTGATTTTGCTCAGGTGAAGCACATTAAAAGTTACAATACAACTAGAATGAGAATAGAATAGAATAGAATTTGCTTGACAGGAACAGTTTTCATTGTTTCTTCTAATGAAAACAAGGGATGCACTTGACTTAGTCATCTACATAAATATGCAGCTGTAAGAGATCAGTTTCACCCTTATTTGCACTTTGCTCATTTACCCTCTTGCCTCTTAGAATGATGGGCAACACAGTTCTTGGCTTTAGAAATAGTCTTAAAAATATTCTCCCTCTTCTTTCTCATGTGCACTTCCTTGTTGGAAGGATAAAAGTAATTTAAAAGCAGTATATTTTTCAATAACAGTGGAGGTTTTTTTCCAGATTAGAAAAGCAGGACATGAACAGGCATTCAGTGCTATGAACTTTAATTTGATTAATACACACTTTTATAGAAATCTGAGTCACCAAGCACATAATACATTCCATTTGCATCTTTTTAGTCAGGCAGAATTAAATGCAACAAATATCACTCATAGATAAGAAGAAAAGGATTACAATTCAAGTTTTAAGTCAAATTTTAACACCAAAATAATGTGCACAGCATAGTTCCCCCTATAATAATTTCCTTTTCATCAGCCATGAAGCAGCCATTTTATTACCATGTTCTTTCACACTAATGGAAATTATTTCACTTAAAATCACATGAAAATCAGTATTTCACAATGAAAAGTGGGAAAGCTCCCTGAATAGTGTATTTAAGAGTGGGTTAATGCTGTAAGATTCAGATTAGAAGTAAGAAAGTCTATTTACTTCCATTTATACTCAACTAACCATTGATAATATTGCTGTCATAAAAAGAGGAACAAACTCTTGCCTTTATATATTAATGGCAACTATTGAATAAATAATTTAAATACAAGATTTTATTTCATTTGGCATTATAGAAGGCTTCTGGATATGGCAAAATTAGCAAAGCACCAAAAATATTTTAATGAGGGTTCTCTGATTACAAATCACCCTAAACATCATCATATGATTTCATCCCTAGCAAAATGATCTTGAGCTTTTTATCTGGACAATATTTTCTGTCTATATTCATGGTATAATTCTGAATTACTTTCAGCCTAAGAATTTTTCCAGCCTGGGATCGTAGTATAAGTATTATTTCCAAACAAGTTTCACACACGAACACCAGCTGTAATACTGCGGGTGAAAATTAAGTCCATATTTGAACCTACTTGCTGTGTCTCGTTCTCCCCCTGAGAATCATTTCAAGTGTTACTGAGTTATTTCCCTGCATGTTTAATAGTGATTTATACATAAATGGTGCCTTGCAGTCAGTTGTCTGCAGAACTGGAAGTAAAATAAACCTTTTTTTCTTAAGATTACTACAAGAGGGGTTTTTGTTGGTTTGTTTGTTTTTTAAATCTTCATCCGTACGAATGCAAAAACAGTTGAAAATACATCTCAGGACAAATCTGTAGAGCAACAACGTATAGCATAATAGAAATATGATTCTGAAAGGTTTATTATAGACATGGAGAGATAAATACATGTAAATAATAATGACCTAAGTCCAGACGATTCTTCTCTTTCCTTGTACTGACAAATTGCCTACAAACTATGAAGTATTGCCTAGCTAGAGGTTGAAAGTTGGAGCCCTAAATATATTCCATTCACAGACACTGATGGTCTTCAACATTTACTGCCTCTCCTCCTATCCTTCCTTCTCCTCCTCTGATATTAATAAATACTACTTTTCATCTAGTGCATCAGGCCATGTTCTCAGTATACCCTTGAATCTATAGCAACACATTTTGTCTTTACAGACATAGAACAGTGGGATTAATTTACCTCAATAGCTAGAGCAAGATGAATTTTACCTAAGGTGGCAGCAGGCCAAAGATGGAGAAAAGACATTCCCTGTGATTGCTATGATATTTCAGGATGACAGATTTCAGGGTTGAAAGTTCAGAAGTGGTTCCCTTGATGCTCAAGATCCCAGTTAGGCTGCTTACTTTTGAAGGACAAAACAGTCTCTTTGCTCCTCTCCTGTAGCACTGAGGGTGAGGGGAAAACAAACCACAAACCCCTGCTCTGTAAACACTTTAGTAGGGAGTACTCAGAAGTCTTGAAAACAGAAGAGCCCACTTTCACATCAGCCTTCCCACGTTGCCACCCTGTAGGACGTGGCAGGTAAGCAAGCTGGGAAGCAGCAGATCAGTGGGATGAGATGCTGGCCTGACCACGTACCACGCTCAGCAAAGCCTAGCTGCTGACAGCTGCTGACAGCTGCTTAAGGGGACACCCCCTCAAAGTGACAGGATGCCATCATCAGAGCACTGTAACGGTCTTGCAAGGGAAAGGAATTCAGGAAAGGAGCAATTTCGAAGCTATTTTTTTCTTAAAACTCACACAGGAGTTATCTACCACCCAAGCTGTATAAATGTCCCCATAACATTGACTGCTCTATCAGAAATACCATGGCAAACCATGTGTGTTCAGTACAGTGTTAGCTTTTACAAGGTTTCATTTAAACTGAGCTGAAATGAAAACATTATTGTGAGAGCCTCTAGCCTGTAAAGATTTCCGATACAGTTTCACAACAGGTTGGTAAAAAGCTTTGACGTTGACTTATGGAGTGAAATGCCATTACCACCAGGTGTTTCAAATGTGCCGGCCACCATCAGCTCATAGTTCTCATGAAAACAATAAATTGCTATGCAGAAGTTATGCAGAGTGATTACATTTAGAGTACTTATGGCAAAAATTTAATTAATTAAAATGAGAAGAGCACACAGCATCATTTTACTTCTTTCTCTAACAATGGCAATCCATATGCCAGTGATTTCAATTGAATTTCTTAATCATCGTGAGATCTTTTCAGAATGTAGCCCGCTTGTGGAGTTATTCTGGATACATCTTCAGATGATCACTTCTAGACTGAATAATAGCTCAATCTTGTGATGTTTTTTCTTCATATTTGCATAGCTCTCATATGTTATATGAATAAGAAGGCTTAAAAGAAGCATTAAAATAAAATAAAATAAGAGTAAGAAGGCTAATAGACTACGGCCAGAAGGAACCACTGTGATCAGCAGGTCTAAATACTCCATAATATAAGCTGCATTTTTTCCCCCATAGCAGTGCTACAACCTCATCCATATTTTGAGGTTTAAATACGTAAAATCTTTTGAGAAACACCCAAATGTGATTTGAAGCAAGACAGATATATCACATTTGTTCATTAAGCATTCTAGGATTATTCATGGCTTAGTGAAAAGATTTCCAATTCATTTACAGATTTAACAAAGTTTAATTTCACTGTACTGGATCTTGCTAACCCATCCATCTATTTAAGAGCAGAACAGTGTCAGGTATTACTCTGTCTTTATGGCTACAGAGCTATGTAGTAATTAAGCCACTTCTTAACCGTATCCCTCTAAGGTGAATTGCTGATTGTTTTGGATTTTTTTGTGAAAAAGCCCCCCTGTTTGCAGCAGTGCTTCCAGTGACACCACCCCAGGTACTGCCACATGCTGAATTAATGATTCCAGGGGTTACGCAAGTCCTTCAGTTACACAGAGTTGAAGCTTTTGTTTAATTAAACTGACAATTTCAGAATCATAATTTTCCAGTATAATAACCAGTTCTTAAAGTTTTCCTTATGTTCTTCATTCCTCAATGTATGACTTTTCATTTTACTATATTAAAACTCCCAGTTTGCTTGTGCTAAATTGTGAAATTCAATGTAAAGCAATTTTGTCATGTCATCACCTCATCTATAAATGTCACATCTGCAACCCATCAGCAAGAGGTTTGTATTTGCTTTAGGTATCCTCATATTAAACTTAACCAGGCTGATAAATTCTCTACAGGTATTACTAGAACCATCTGTGTAGCTCAGATGATTTATCACTAAGGGAGAGATTTTATTTTTCTCAGCAAATTTAAAATATGGTTAGATGTTTATCAGGGAATGGAATAACCATGCAATGGAAATGGTACAAAGTTTTCTAAGGGGACAATGCTGCACTTAAGGAAACAGAACTATAAAATGAGACCGCAGCCTTCATCCATCAAATGTATCTGGCCAAAGTGTACTAATATATCTACAAATGTCAAGTATATATGCATATGCACAGTAAAATTGAGAGATCAAAGTGCACGTCATTTTAAATCCATGATGTAGCATTTACTTTTTTTTTTAAAAGTACATCCATTAGGTGTAGGACTGATCATATTCTGGTTTCATGCTCATCTAGCTATTTTTACTGTATTGATATAGCCCTTGCTCATTGTTGATGCAAATCTATACACACATATGCACCAATTTAACTGCCTCCTTCCGATAGTGGAGCCACATACAAGCTTTCATATAATATAGTATAATAGGTTTGGATTTCACATCATTGGAGAGCTTGGTTTCTCTTCACATTCAAATAAATGGATCTAGCTCTGTTTGTATGTCTCTTAAGCAACACGTAAATTAGAGAGACTTAAATTGCACTTGAATAAGAAATCACAATGAATTCCATCAATTTCAATTGACTTCTACCAGCTTGAATGAAAGGATGACCATGCCTCCTGCACTTGAGTACTTGAAAATAAGAATGTTTTTAATATCAGTTAGATTTTCAAAAAGGTATTTTCAACCTATAATGACATCTAGCCATGAAACTCTATTGAGTTTTGTGTAAATAGAGTTTTTCTGGAAATTTTCTTGAGAGCACTGCTTGTTTTTAAGTATTATGTAAACACTTGCTAAGAAAAGTAGTTTGTATTTCATATTATAAAGATAAGCAGAGACGGTACAGACCTATTGAAAAAATCACTTGAAAATTCATGCAAAGTACAGTATATCCTAAAACAACTGCATGTTACTTTACATTCCTTATACTTTGAAACAAACACAGCATTTTAGTTTTCTGGTCTTCAGTACTGTACTGAATACATGAGGCTAATACAAGCTCTGTAAACTAGACACTCCTCTTTTCTCTGCTTTTATCCTATCCCAAAATATCACAGATATCATTAAGTTCAATGTGACACATAGTACTGTGAAGCAACCATAAATACAAAAAAACCTAAAGCAATGCATTCACAATATTATTTTATAAAAAGATCCCTCCTTTTCCCTACAATGTGGGATTTAAAGTAAAATTTACTTCACTGCAACATTAAATATACAAAGATTAATGTTTATCTCTTGGAGATAGTGACATTATTTTTTTAAAAAAAAAAGAAGATATAATAGATTATGAAAATAATAATATTTTAAGAAAGAGGTGCATGCATGCAAAGTGAAAGTGAATACAAAGCTCAAAGAATCATCACTTAAAACACATCATTAAAATGTCTTATCTTGCCAAAAATTAAATGGGTCTAAAAATATGGGGTTTTTCAATGTTTAGAAATTTAGAAAAAGACTTCAAAAGAATATGTAAATAATCAAAGATACAATTAATTTGGATCAAAATGTTGAAAGAATATTAAGATTGCAGCTGGGAACATTCAACTACAAAATAAAATCTTGTTCCTTATAAAGTCATAATGATTTTTACGTGCAATTTCAGCCAGTTTGGTCATATCTTTGTAATCTACTATAGCATATGATTTTGTTACCTACCGTAGACATTTGAAAATTATTAGGAAATTCTACATTTTTGATAGAAGATAGAACTTTTAGGCAACTCTGAATGTTTACATCACTACATATCATAAATGTTTAGCACATACTTCTGACTGAAAACTACATGTAGTTTAATGACTCAGAAGCGGTCATGAAGTGTTAGCTTCACTTTCAACTAAAATGTCTTACCTTCTTCAAAATTAGTTAAACGGGTGATACAATTACCTGTGAAGGAAGTTAGCAGAGCTGAACTTATAGACGAGCAAGTGCCATCATTTTTCAGGGTGTTTACATGTGGTGAACAGTATGTTGGTTAAGTGCCATTTAATATTTTTTTTTTTTATTTTCCATTTTCAATATGGATCCTAAGTCTGATTTCTGTGTAGTAGTGCACAGTGTGCACCTGGATCCACACATACCTTGGAGGATGCAAAATGTATTTTAGGCTTTATTTGTTGAAGAGCAGCACTGCTGTAATCTTTTGTGTCATACCTCAAACACCCAAATAGGCAGGGCTAACATTGCACAAAAAACATTGATGGAATAATTTATTGAACTCTTTAAACATCAGTTTTTACAATTTCAAAGTTCCATTGGTACAGTGTTTTAATGAAATTTCTACATCTTTTAAAGGCAAAAGGTAAAAACCAGAAAATCCATAATAGAAAATGCAAAATTGACTAGAAACCTGCTTCAATGTCCTAATACAACCTCAGAAAATGGACAGAACTGAGCTCCTTTCCAGAGCCTGCAAGAAAGGAGGCCCTCTCACGTTAGTATGAGGTGCTGCAGAGATGCCACCTCTCCAAGAGTCTCATCTGCTCTGCAGAGAAGACTACAACAAGGAAAGACTTCTACGTTTCTCCACTAGAACACAGTTTTAAGATGGACTGAACGACTACTACTCAATGTGATGGGATACACTACTTCTGTCATCAGTGTTGACAGTGCATTGTACATTTTAAACTGCAGGAGACACTCGTGAACCAGCACAAAGAGGCAAGATACATACAACAACATTTTTGGCAGTTTATAAAAAAACATGTGAGTAGCAGTTTCTCTTGGGGTTCTCCAATTCTCTCAATTTATAAGAAATATAATTTAAGAGAAATTTAAGTATTTGCTAGTTACACATACCTTGCTTTAGGTCAAGAGGAATTGGAGTAACCATTCCTGTTGTCCATTTTGTTTTTTAATAATATTTTCAAGTTCACACAACAGGGTGGAATTCAGTAGGCTTATTTATCTTTCTAGGAGTGGAAAATTCAGCCTTAGCTGGAGAATTCTTTTTTTAATTTTTACTTCAGTGTACACTGAAATTAACCTTTCTGGTTAAAAAGATGTAAAACAAAACAAAACAAAAACCCACAAAAAACAAAACACAACCATATTAAGGCAACTTATGCGAAACTTTTCTTTCATCCTCCACCACAAATAACAATCCCTGCCAACAAGTTTAGAACTTGAAAGCAGATATTCAGTTGTAAGGGATAGTTAGCACCCATTCCTTGATTTTCTGCCCAAATTAGCCATTTTTGTGGCATGACAGCTTCCTGCCCAACTGTCCAGCTGCACAGGGCTTGGACACAGTTCACAGCATATATTAACTGACACTGGTTTTACATGCACAACCTCCATGTCAGAGCTGAGTAAGTCAAAGTCACGCTAGAGACACTGACCAACAAAAGCGTGATTTAGGCAGGAAACTCAGCCTTAGCCTGTCAGCTGCTTCTTAAGGTTTCTCTGAAAAGTGAGGTGGAAGTTCCACTGATGCTTATCAGGAACCAGGTGGGGCCTTTCTACCTACTTGTTACTGCAGTTGCCTCCTCCCCCTCATCCTTAAAATTTCAAACAGATGTAGGTCCATTACTATCAAGCCCTTGGGTTTAAAATCCCATACAATTAAGAGAAAAAAAAGCTTTTGCAGTTGAAACAATAAACTCAGCATGTTATCTTTATACATTTATATATTTACATTGTAATTTTTTATTCAAAAGAATGAAATCACAAGCACTTTTTAAAAGGAAAAAATATAATTTCCAAAGCTGTAGAATCTCCTAATATGTTATAAATTCAGCTGAAGTCTGATAGTGCCTTAATAATTTGAATGATTAGTGGATGATGAGGATCTGAAAACCCAAAGGAAGTTCAACATTGTTCTAGGCTGTGTTTCCTAACCTCAATCCTAACCCAGAAAATGGTTTCCTGCAGAGATAAACCTTTCTTCTCCAATCGAGGGGTTTTTCATATATTTTGTGTTCCTAGCAATATTATCAAACTGTCTCTTCATATGAAAGAATGGACACAAACACCATGCATGCAACAGCATGTCTTCAATATTCTTTTGCTATTCCAGGCAGACAATACTGACACATAAACATTGATATTTTGATGTGAACCAACCCTCCATAGTTGATGTGGTTCCACCACTCTGAACTTTTATTTTTTTAAAGCAGGTTTGTAAAGAAGAAGGATTCTGACAGAGCCAAAACTATTTAGCATCTTCAAAGACCCAGACAAAGGTGCAGGACTCTCTCAGCAAGTTTGTACATGATACCAAACCCAGAGGAGGGCATGGTAGAGGTGCTGGAGTGCAGGGCTACCTTTCAGAGCTCCTTTGATAAGATGGAGGAATGGAAGTAACAGCTATCAATTGCATCACATTCAACAAAGCCAGAAGCAAAGTCCTGAAACTTGGACTGGGACTCAGTGCAATTCTGCGGAAAAGGACACGAGAATGCTTGTAAAGCAGAAATTAAATATAAGTCAGCAGTGTACCCTTGCAGCAATAAATTACTGTAATACTGGGCTGTATTAGCAAGAATCAGCCAACAGGTCAAGGGAATCCATTAGTCTACTCGGTGCTCATGAGGCCACATCTGGAACACGCTATTCAGCTTTGAATACCCCAGTTCAGGAGAGGGATGGATACGCTGGAGAAAGGCCAGTGGAAGTCCACTAATCCGGCCAGGGAGCTGGACCACAACAGACAAGGAGAGACTGAGAGTGATGCATTGTTTCAGAAGAGAAGGCTGAGGGGAAATTTAACTGCCGTCTTAAATTGCGTATTAGAGAGAAGACAAATACACAGCAAAACGATGGAAGGCAACAGCCACAAGCTACATCAAGGTAAATCTCAACAGGGGATAAGAAAAAAATACTTCAGTGAGGGCAATTAGGCACTGGCACAGGTTGCCCCCCCCAAATTGCTGAATTGCCATCCTTAGAAATTTTCAAAACTTGCTGAGACAAGGAAGTGATCCAACCCTAAGGGTAGCCCTGCCTTGAGAGGATGTCCAGAGGTTCCTTCAATTTAATTTACTCTATCAGTCTACAGGTCATTAATAAAAAAGGTAAAAGCATATCTTACTCCAGCTAACAATAATGTTCTCAAAGGACTGAGTTCCCTGCTGCGATTTCTTTAGCGGTTTACCACTTAAAGATATATTAAAATTTCTGAAACTACTCATCTTATTTAAGAATTTGCAGAATGGTACCGCTTACCTTATACACTTTGTGTTGATTTAAATGCATCCTTCTGAATTTTTCCAACTTAGAGCTACACAGTATGAAGCCCCTCCTAAAACTTTTAAGGGACTGCTATTTTTAAATGCTTAAGCATTGCCCAGAGTTGCTTTACGGAACATAATATTTTAAAACATATGTATATATTGCACATGTAAAACTGTATCTTCATCTCAAAGTCTATAAAGTTAACAAAACATACACATGCACATGCAACACATGAACAAAAGTTTCCCTCAGGTAGATTCAAATCCTCATTTTGGTACAACTACATGCAGGCCATAAACAAAACCTTATATAGCACACACAAAAGTTCTGTGCATACAGTAAGGCAGGCATATGAAGTGGAAAAAGCTCCATCGTTATTCAGTATGTTACATTAAAAAGACAGCTAAACAGATAAAATTAGCATTTCCTTTCTAAAGCAATTACCTCAAGCTGTACACGGGTTGTTTCAACTCCAAATCAGAGCCCATCTTTACTTTAAAAAGGGAAAAGGCATTGTCAAAACAGTCTGAAGACAGAACAAAATTTTTCCTCCCTAAAATCATAGCACTACGGTATTTGTTATCTGTAAGACACAAAATTTAGCCATCTCTTCACTTCAATGGAGTAAGATGTCAAAAAATTACTTGTATATTCCTTCTTGTACATATATATACATTTCCTTCTTGTATATTTGAATGTTTACGCACCATATGCTTAGTGAGTAAGAATACAGACATATCATCTGCAACATTTTTTGCTCAAGTATCTTTTAAAGGTCCAAGAGCTTCATTTGACAAAGCTATCTAAGATGCAAAGGATCAGCCCAGTTTTCTTTCATAACACTTTCATAAACTTTTGCGACAAATGCAACCTCAGTACATTAAATACCAATTAGCTTTATCAAGATAAACCCAGGATAAAGCTCATTGTGCTTAGTTTTCTAGGTGTTTAGTTCACACAGATGAAGAGCCAACATGCAGGACTTTTCAAAGTTCACACGTGCGTACAGTTGGTAGATGGTGGTGTATCTATCCGACTTCTATTTTCCTTAGCGTCATTCAGAGGTGACTCGTTACCTATCTGGCATTTGAAGACTTGTTTGTAGGCCTTCCTAAAATTTTCAGAGAGAAACGCGTATATAATTGGGTTCACAGAAGAGTTGCTGTAAGCCAGGCAGTGTGCAGTTATTCTGAAGAGAAAGGAGGCTTGAGTCAGTGGGAAAACTCCAAATTCGGCCCAGAGGTGAATCACGTGATGCGGCAGCCAGGAGATGCCAAAAACCACTACCACCACCAACACAGTCTGTGCTGTCTGAGACAGGGAAAGGAAAACACAGATGTCTGATGAGCACTTGAAGAATCAGCTTTAAACCTGCTTCAAAACCACTATTTGGGGCGGGGAGGGAGGGAAGGTATGCCAAGAGAGAACACAGTTTGGAATATTTATTACTGATTTTACTCCATTTTACCTATATGAGCCATATTTTGCATAGTGAACTGCTGCAAGGAGAACCTTAGCCTTGAAAATGCCAACGTAAAAGGCACATGTGTAACTTTGCTCAAAGGTAAAGAATAATGTTCCTGATTCCCTACACATTTCTGAGGTGGCTGGAAAACAACGATAACATGGGTCTTTGGGAATTCTCATCCAAATCTAATAATCTATATTTGAGTATGGCACATGAGGATTTCTGACCAAAATTTCAAGACAGATCTATTATACATAAAGACAGCTACTGGAAGAGCTTACAGCAGACAAAGGCTTTGTTCAAGTGTCTACAAAAGGAACAGGGGCTTTTTTTAAAGTCTCTCCTTTCAACATAAAATTTCCACAGCGGGAGTCATACAACAACATTCTGGGATACAACTAGCGGGGGAAAAAAAAAAAAAAGNGAGCTTGAAATTTCTAGTAGTTGCACATTGTCAAAACCAATCTGGAAATTAAAGCTCACCATCAAACACTGAATTCAGAAAAATGGAACACAAAATATCTTCAGTGCTGCCTCCTGACACCACTTTCGCTATTTATGAGAGGAAGGGCCATCAAGCTCATTAGATCCATCCAGACAGCTATGGTATCTGTCCGTACAGACCTTTCAGGTGCTGAAGGTATTCTGGCAGGGCACAGTGGAGTTTGACTGTCAATGTTTTCTTTAGCTGTCACTTACTTCAGAAACAGCAGCTAGTGCTTTGCAGTTGCCAAACTAATTGCTATCTACTCCTCTAACAAGTATGTCTTTCAAAAAAATCACTCTCCCCATAAAAGCCTAATATTAAATACAAAACATATTATGTTATGGACCCTAATGATTACTATATTACACTTTACAACACAATTTTTCAAATAACTTAGGCTCTTCACAGGCAAAACTTATCCAGTGGCCACAGAGTGATAAATACTGCAGCACAGAGAATATCTAGACTTTTTGCTTTCATTGAACTTGGTGTATACTTCTTGAATTGATTAATGCTCAGTAATAATTGAGACTGACCTACCTAATCATAACATGACTTAAATTACAGAAACTTACAGGGCAAAAAGTTTGACTTCCGTGCAAACAGGCCAAAATAACTCATAACAGACACTGTTGTTGGTTAGAAAAATCTCACAACAGAAGCCAAAGGACATTATATCCGTAATAAATATAATTTGTTTAGTCTCAAGGATTCATCTGTTTTCACAAGCCATCTCTTTCAGGTCTCATCAGGAGAATATGTACTAACAAGGAAGTATAAATTAAGAGCAGTTCATTCTCTGATTCCCTTCAATGTGTTAATATTCCAACCGAAAACAGATTGTCTGGATACCACATGCACAATTACTTCAAAAGAAGCATATTACTGACTTTGAATAGACTGTATAGATGTACCTGAAACCAGAGGTTGACCATGTGTCTCTTGTAACTATTTTACTTAAGGTATTTCATAGCTGCAGAATAAGTAGTTTTGCATTAGGAAACCTCACAACATCTGTTTTATCCCATTATTCCTCCTAAGCCTAATTTCAGAGCTTACCTTTCCAAAATCATCTCTATGCCTTGCAGCCAAGGTAACACTGAAGGGCAGCTCTTGTTTACCTAACAGAGGCTTGCTTAGGGTTTCTCATTAGCAAATAAAAATCACCTGAAATACGTGATGTTAATATTGATGCTTTATGACCAAACAGCATGAAAAAAAGCATTTAAGCACATTCATATTTTTCATTAACTTTTTTCCACATATGTAGCAAATTAATTTTAAGATTCTACTACTGAAATTTTCATAAAGGTTTGAATAAAGCTAGAAATGTATAAGTAAGCCTGAAATGCATTCTTAACAGTACAAGGAAAAGAAGAAAGATACAGTAACCAGAGAGAGACAGCACGCTAGTGATAACAGAATCGCTTTGAATAACCTGAGTTAGGCCTTAGGATCAGAAATTTATTTTCTAAGGCAAAAAACATTTTGGGCTGGTTTTTTTTTTTCCTTTTTTTCATCTGTAATACTTTTCCCTGAAGCTATGAAAGCTAGCTCTTAGCCAGATCTGATTTTTACTTGCAATTTTTAAGAGTTAGTGTTTAGAGGAACTGCACAGATATTTCCAGTTCAAGAATAATTTAGATGAGAGTAGAGACGATGATGTACAAAATGCCTTTGAAAACCACACCTTTGGCCTTGACGACATTAAGTGCAAAAGTATGTATGTTAAGTATTTTACCGAATCAGGGCCACAATGCTTTTAATTCTAGGAATTAAAATCTATAGACTAGGATATTATTCAAAAAAATAGAGAATGCATAAATAATAAATTACTTATTCCCTGTTAAGCCCTTGTATATCTCATTTACATTGCAGACAGTCTGCATGCCCATATGGTAATAGTGATCAGATCAAATGAAGAGCTATAGCCTAAGGGTTTTTTCTGACTCCACATTCATAAACTGAGAAGTAAGTCAAATGATTACTGTGGTCAAATCTGCTCAAAAATCAGAACCATATTATATTAACTGACAAATTCAATATCTAAACACATCTTTCGAATATTGTTCTAAATTGCAAAGCTTATATTCTCCTTTAAAGGCCTTTCATGATTCTACTTGTATCAATATATAACTTCAGTCTTGAACATAAGAGGAAAAAAAAGTGGAAAATCAACAGAATTGCAGAATCATTGAAAGTGTCTTATTAGAGTCCTATCATGAAGCACAATAAACCTCATTTTAAAGTGTCATCATATAAGACAGGAATTCTTCATAAAACATTTTAAAATTCAGCTAGTTAAATAAATTTAAAAAAAAAGATTGTCAAGTTAGAGAAAAATGCCTGTGAGGCACACACACCCCACATCCCCCCCATTTAATATTAGAGACAGGTTGTCTCTCCATGTCTAAATTGCAGATGCTCTGAAGTTCAAAATATGGGGATCTCAGGTAATGGCTTGACCCACTGCGACGGAAAACTTGGATCAGATTCCAATCCTGCTAAGTTCAGAGAGACACTGAATATGTCATTAAATACTCCATTTCAATTCCTTTTCTCCATTACATCTTTGGCAACAAGCAATATAATAGCAAATGAGCTTAGCCATAAAACTAAAATATAAACAAATAGATATTGGTAATGAAAGCAATCTACCTTTTTCTTGGATGCTTCTGACTTCTTTGACATATTTCTCAACTTCTTATGCAGATGATTAAGAACCTGAAAAGATTAATTTTCATCTTATAGGTCACCATTTTCTAAAATTCAAACCCATGTATTTTAAAGTGTGCCCTCCAGTACTGCATGAGTCGCTTACAAACATCGCTGATCCAATTTACAGCTTTCAAAAGAGCATGGTATAAAATCTGAAGGAATTACATATCTGCATCTGTGTGAATCAGCAAATATGAAGCAGACCACAACTGAATTCTTATATAAACAATCAGATGTATTACGTAATAAATACATATTACAAATGAACAAGACAATGCATTGAAACCTATCATGCACCTAGAATTAGCAATCATTCTTCTTCCATAAAAATGACAATGCTTGTTAATTTAGAATGACCTTTACTGCATGTAACATAAAAAGTGTATGTTTTGAGTCAGAGCTTTTCTGAGTCACCTACATAATTTGCTTTCTTCAGATGGATGTTTAGTTAATATAATCAGGATGTTGGCGCTATTTGATCTTCAAAAGAAGCTTATGCTTTCAAAAATAATTTATACTAAAATGTATCTCACATGAGGCATGACCTTTGTCAATAATTTGATGATACCTGTCATGTACCTTTCACAAGTATTTTTTTAAAATATATCTCAAAAAGGCTTATCATCCAAGAGCAGGGTCCACATTTTAACATAATGATTTACACGTAAGATTTTGGATAGTAGATGCACAGAAGTGCATGCCCTACTTTATCTGCAGTCATTATTAACTGAATCTGAGAAGGTCCCATTTTGGCTTCAGCCTGTCTTTCTTCTCCAGCATGAAGCAGACCAGAAGAAAAGGACAGAAGAGCCTCTGAGGCCCAGCAGAAGACCAGGGAGATGACCTTCTACCCTCTGGCTCACACACTCTTTATTCACCTGCCGTCACCATGTACAAAACAGCTGAATTGCTTAGTCCATGGGTGAAAAATGTAAAAACAAAAAAGAACATGGGAGAAATACCATGAAGTTCACTTCCCATCACTGCTGCTTCACCTACCGTACCCCCTTCACATCACTTACAATAATGGGCAATTTCTGCTGGACCTTTGCAAATCCCATCACCTGCCACCCGGAGACCATACTGTACAGTGATTTTCCCTCACAGCCCAAAACTAAAGTCAGATAAACTCTTCCCACAAATCAGAACTGCAAAATCTTCTTTTAAAGTTGCAAACATTTTTTTCCCCTTTGTTCTAAGACTTTTAGCACAGATTTTTGCATTGCATCTCTCTCCAGTCCAAAGAAATGTGTTAAACTGGATATCTGGGCATGGGGAGTGGGGGGGTGGAGGGATTTACTGAAGGTTTAGATGATATCCTTCCACTGAATCCTTCTCAACTTCCCCTCTTTCAGATTATATACGTATTTCATAAAATAAGCCTCTGCAGTGAAAAGATGCTGGTTCTACGTGGTAGTGTACCAGATGGTATGCAAACCAGCAGCAAGAGAAATAGGCAGAATTTAATTACCTACTGACAGCAGTGGAACAGCACTCAGAGACCTACACAGAATGCCGTGGAGGGACATTAAGAGCCATGTTTATGCACAAACACTACAAAGCAACTCAAAGATACCTCTCCTCACTGCCCTGTTCAAATTATCTCTTCTCTGGGCCAATGAATAATCAATTGTTCCTCTAACAGTGACTGTCACTTCACTTGAATGAATAATAATTCTACATGTGCCTCTTAATTTGTCTCAGGTTATTTCTCTAAAGGAAGTCTTTCAAAATATCCACTAATACTCTTGCACATTGCAATTTTAACTCATGGAATGAAATACCCACGTTGCTAAAAGATAGGTCATGACCTGTTCTCATAATGTGTTAATTTTTTAAAAGTTCAGCTCCGTGGAAAAATTAACTCTTCACATGAAACTGTCCAGAAGAGGGCCGTGATGATGATCAGAGGGCTGGAACACCTCTCCTGTGAGGACAGGCTGAGAGAGTTGGGGTTGTTCAGCCTGGAGAAGAGAAGGCTCCAGGGAGGTCTTACAGCAGCCTTCCAGTACCTGAAGGGGCCTGCAGGAAAGCTGGAGGGGAACTGTTTACAAGGGCATGGAGTAATAGGACAAGGGGTAATGGCTTTAAACCAAAAGAGGGGAGATTTAGATCAGATATTAGGAACAAATTCTTTCCTGTGAGGGTGGTGAGGCACTGGAAGAGGTTGCCCAGAGAAGCTGTGGATGCCCCCTCCCTGGCAGAGTGGGGTGCTGTGGAAAGAAAATTACGCTGTTGTGAGAGAGAGTGTGTGACTTGTAGGATCACAGAAGTATAAGTTCCAGTCTGTTCCAGACTGTACTACCACAACTACCAGTGATGGCATTTGGGAGGCCTTGGATTTGCCTACAGACTATCTGTTTCTTTTTTCTTCCCCCAGTTGTTTCAGGGACTACATTCAAGATGGTTTGAGAACCAAGGCTGACGGACTATGACTGAATCAAGTTGAGAATGGGATTTTTCGTATAAGGAAGAGAGAAAAAAATAGCTTAAACTACCTGTGCCTATTCACATAAGTCTACCCAACATAGTAAAAGTCTCAAGTCTACACTGTTGCAAAGCATATTTCCTGTCGGGCTATATATAATCATTCCACTGACTACTTGTCAGTCATTGAAAGTCATGCAGCAGGAAAGCCTGCCCAAGGTTATTATCTAGTAAGAATGAACTGCTTCTTTAAGAGAGCCATAATGCGAGCATTACATTCGGAACCATATTTTATGGTATGAACCTGATTTAAATTCGAATGACAATGCTTGCAATCAATTTTTTAAAGTAATGCTGCTACTTCTATTGTCGCAACAGATCCTTCACCCTCTTTTGTTTAACAGTGTGTCGCTGATGTGTCATACACTTTATTTTTTCTTTTCAGTACAGTTTAATAAAGTTTTCCCTCACTGCTCAGCAAAATTTAAGATAGAATATCTTAAGCCAAGAACTGTATAAGCTTGCATTTTATGCTGAGGCTCCTACTTTTTATGGCTTACTTTTAACCAAGTCTATAAATCACACCTGACTGCCATGAATTCAGAATGTTCAGAATGATAGATAATAATGGAAACATTCTTAAGGCAAGAAGTTTTGGGTTTTCTTTTTAAAAAAAAAGCTTTTAAATTACACATCTATAAAAGGAAAAATTTGCTAATGATTTTAGGTGTCCAACCTAGAGGTTTGATTGAAGAAGACCTGACTTTCAGGGACTGAATCCTCATAATTTGGTACTCAAAAGCAGAGGTGCCCAAAATCAGTTGTCACATTGCATTACCCTTGCAGATGGCAATTGTTAGAAGTTCACGGGGAATTTATCACTTTGCTCTTTAAGAACACGTTAGTGAGCAAACGCTGTAACAATATTACAAAACACATCTAAAAATTCAGTACTACAAAAATATCCAAGTAATATGATAAGCAAAAAAAAAAACAAGAATACAGGCTCTCTACAAGTATGCAGTGCTGTAACTCAACTAATAACTACTCCTCTAACTGGTGTAGTAAGCTCCTTTCAAGAATAGCTGACTGAGCCAACAAAAGCTGGTTTCCTATGGATTTGTAATTTCTTGACTGTGTTTTCCCAAAAAGATGTGCCTCCTCCATAAGTAGATGCTACATAAGTCCTCTTCCCCCTATGGCTTTCCTGATGTTTAACAGATGAATGCAAGCTGACTCTCTCAAGGAGAGAGGATGAAGGAGACTCTCCACCTTCTTCATTGACTCCTGTTTTCACAAACACAGGGAAATATCATTCCTTCTGATATTTTCACTCCTCTGTCAAATTTGGGTGAAACTGAACCAAAGTTATTTGTAGGAGAGGAAACGGGTAGGTGCACACATGGGACGCAGAGCACGATCTCATTATTCTCCGCCTTAAGAGCACATCACGTGACATTTCCAGTTCTGATTTTGTGGGAGGACACAATTTCCAAATACCTAGCACTATTTCAGCACTTCCATACGTTGTAACAGCATTGCCGTCCACTGGGGAAAATACAAATCTCTCCTAACATAATATAAGAGAGAGTGAGAGAGAGAAAGAACTCAGCTCCCTATTAGACTGCCTAAAAAATGAGACTTTCAAAACTGAAAGTTCAATTGCAATTTGCTTACAAAAGAAACAGAACTGCCTTAAAGGAGCCTGAAAAGGCAATATATTCAAATTGAGAAATGAGTCTCCTTTGTCTTAATCTACTGTATCAGAAGATTGCATTATTTAGCTGATCCAAGTTCATGAAAACCAGTTAAGTCCATAAGAAATTAATGCATTTATTTTTGTAATACTTCTGAGGCTATTACACAGCAGCGATCCTCTAACACTGCGTGCATTCAGAAGCCAAAATACTTGTTGCACTTCATAGTACTTTAGTGACATCAGTAAAAGCTCACAGTGACCACTTTGCTTAAGATCCGTGACAGTAGCAATGGCTTTGACAAATCTAAAACTTCAGCTCCGATTTTCAACTACTATCATCCTTAATTTCTCCCTCACCCTGCCCCATATGCCAAAATATTGCAGCTGGAGGTTTGCCAGTGGCTCCTAATGAATGCAGGAATGAGCCTTTAGGCTGCAGGGTACAAATACCACCAACAGCCTTGTACAAGTCACAGCATTTTTCAGCTCCAGTATCGCCTAGGTATCTCCTAAAACTCATCCTTTCAGGCTGGATCTTCCAGCCTGACACGATGGCGAGCAGGATCATACATACAGGCTCAAAACACATCACCAAGCGAGGGTGAGATACGAGCCTGGCAATAATTTAAACACAAGATTTTAGTTGTAACTCCGAGTGGCCTTGCTTTTATAAACTTGTTCTGGCCACATATTTCACATAGGGTTGCTTTGTTGGTTTGGGGTTTTTGTGTTTTGTTTTTTTTTTTTTGGGGGGTGGGGTTGCTACATATTCATACTAATATTGAAAGATCTACTTCTGTAGTGGTGCTTTGTAACAACATGGTGTTATATTTATTATGCTTATATTTTGTTTAAGCACATTTACTTTTAACCCTCCCCCCGCCATACTATGCAGGACTGTCGTAATTTTGAAAGACTTGTTTTCAATCTTCAGTCCTGTAATTAGACTTTGCAGGCTTGTACTTTATGCTGAAATAAAAGATGCTTTGGCTTTGAAAAATATAAGAATTCTTAATACCTAAAAAGCTCCTTCTGCACACATTCTGTAACATTCTCCCTGAAATATGTGATATTTTCTTAAAACTCTGATGATCTATGGCTACAGCAAGTTTCATCCCTCTCACAGCTCAATCGTATTCACCACTACAGATGAAACCACCAGCGTACACCACCAGTGTATTCACCCAGGGAAAACAGAATTCAGTTTATGTATGAAAACATGTATTTCCTCTCCATTTGGCACGTTGGACTTGTTTCATTACAAACAGTAATTTAGAAATGTTGTCCTTTGAGTTCCTTATAACTCAGTTTTAGCAGAGTTGGATGCCATTCTAGCCTTAATTTGCACATCACAATTAAGCTGATGTAATACATACAAAACTGACCAGTAAATAAAATTATTTGTTCAAATGAAATACTTTAATTACATCTATTGAACTTGCCAATTAAAGAACTGACTTCTCAACACTAAAGCAGTCCTTATTTGCAAGAGCAGACCTATCCCCTCAAATGCAAACTCCTGCCTAAGGAGAAACCCTGCTACTGAAGGTTGCTGGCACAGAAACAGGAGGATCTCTGCCTAACTCAGTAGGTAGCAGCCAGTGCTCCAGATCCTCTCCAGCAGCGAGCAGTGGACCCTACGCTGAAGGCTACATTTAATATTCATAGACAAATGTCACAGTTTGCCTGAGCAGAAAAGTCCTTATGTACCATTTTTCAGGCATCTTTACTTGCTTTTTCCTACCTGGGCCCTCATGCACTGCTCCCTAGCACCATCTGCCCATGCTGAAGTCAGAGGTAAATCTCCCATCCACTTCAACTGGGGCAAGACAGGGCTCCCAGGGACCAGGCAGCGTGGTGCACCTTTTGCTCTTAACGTGCTACCTGGATCAGACCAAACTGGTGGATCTGTGTTGTTTGAAGCCTGAATAACTTGTTGCTTTATTGTACTTTATTTGAGTCAAAGTCCTCAAACAGCACTGCAAGAAAATAGGAGAGTTGTGTTGACAGAGCAAGCAGCAGAGCACTGGGGCTTCTTAGCACTTTGCAAGAAGGAAATCTGGCAGAGGGACCCCAGTAATTGCCTGAACAAAGCTCCTCCCCGCCCCGTGCAATCCCTGTCCCGACCTTTCTGTGCCAGTGATCCCCCCAGTGATCCCTTGGCTATAAAACCTGCCCTCTCCCTTTGTGCCACAAACTCACCGCTGCCCTGTTGCCTCCTGGCAGTGCCATGTCCCTCCACGTGCCCAGAGATGTCCCCACAGCTCAAGGACACCCGCCACCATTGCATCCCCCCCATCCCTTTTACATACCCTTCACCACTACCCGCTTTGCCCCACCTTGGCATAGCAGAAAGAGATGAGCAAGAGCGGGAGCAGATATCCGACGACGAACGTGCAAACCACGTAGACCTTCTTGTGGCGCGGGTTGGGCCAGAGCTCCCAGCAAAAGGTCTGGTTGCTGGCCTCGCGGTGGAAGAGGCGCTGGTGGTGAGCCACGGGAGAGGCCATGGCGAAGGACAGCGCCCAGATGAGCCCCACACCCAGCAGTGCGTTGCGGGAAATGCGCAAGGCCGAGGAGCGTCGGGAGTGCACGATGGCCACGTAGCGGTCCACGGACATGGCCGAGAGCGTGAAAATGCTCACCAGCATGGAGACGGTGAAGAAGTAGTGAATGAACTTGCAGATGAAGGCACCCAGCACCCAGGTGGGGAGCACATAGACTGTGGACTGGAAGGGGATGCAGAAGAGCAGGTAGGCCAGGTCGGCGATGCTCAGGTTGAGGATGAAGATGTTGGTGGTGCTGCGGCGTTTGCCTGGCTTGCTCCTTGCCAGCACCGTGATGACCAGCGAGTTGCCCAGCACCCCCAGGGTGAAGATCAAGCCGAAGATGATCAAGGTGATGAAGTTCTCGATGCCGGCGCCGAAGAGAGGCTTCCCCTCCGCCTCCGGCAGCCCGGAGAGGTTGAACTCCCCGCGGGGCAGCTCTGCCCCAGCTCGGGACCGGTTGAGGGGCACCGCTGCGGGCTCCCCCGGCTCCATCCTCCCCCTTGCGCGCCGGCCAAAGTTTCCGCCGGCGGAAAGCGGAGCCGCCGTTCCCCGGCTCCGCGGAGCGCGGCCAGCCAGGGGCGGCAGCCCCCCGCCCAAACCGGGCGGCGGCGCGGAGGGAAGGTGGGAGGGAGGGAAGGGAGGCGAGTGCCGCCGCGCAGGGTGCCCCGCC